>PVJO010024258.1:0-24678 GCA_004026905.1 Hystrix cristata | reverse complement strand
AAAAAAAAAAAACAGCCTAAAGCTTAGAAACAATTGAAATAAGTTTCATAAAAATATGCAAGATTGTTTAAAGAAAAAGATAAACCACAATGGAGACCATAAGAATAGGTAATACTGAACTGCAATCCAAGCTGAAAAATCAAAAATACATAAATACAGGATATGATAATTTACAATTTATAATTATTGAATTTTCTATTAAGAATCTTTTAGCATTTTGTTAAATGTTAACATGTTTGCTAATGTTTTAATCAATCATTTAACATGTTAAAATGTTAAATGTTCTGTAATGTTTCAATCAAGGAGTTTATTTTTAATGTTTTCTAGAAGTAGAGAAAGTCTCGTGTGCACCTCCACCTCAGATTCCCAAAGCTCAGAATATGAAAACAACTGTGAAATACCAAGATGGAGAAGAAGTATCTATTCTTTGCCAAGAAAATTATCTACCTCAGAAATCGGACAAAATTGTGTGCAAAGATGGAAAATGGCAGTCAGTACCACGCTGTATCGGTCAGTAGTATTTAACTTCCTTTACAGTGTTCTTGCCATTGGTTGCAATCCCCTGTGCTCTGCGTAAATGAAAAGGTTGAAGGGCTTTCTCTGCGTCTATTACACTTCATCCAGAACTATAAATTATGATCTAGCTACGTAAATCAATCGATCACTGTCTTTCACTTCTGTGAACAAAATATCGACAACAGTTTGGGAAATTACGTAAATGCCAGATAAAATTCTCTTTGGGACTATTTTACGCCACATAAAGAACAGGACACAGACGAAGGGGGATACTGACCAAGGGGATGAGAGCGTAAATACTGTGGAGACGTCACTCAAACAATATTTGATTTTGTTTTTCAATCTGAACGTTTTGTTTCTACTTTACCCTTTGGTTTCTGCTCTTTGTGTAGAGAAAATTCCATGTCCTCAACCACCTAATATAAACCATGGAACTATTGAATCGTCTAGAGCTTCAGAAGAAGGGAAAGAAACGGCCAGATCTAGAAAATATGCACATGGTACTAAATTAAATTACACTTGTGAGGATGGTTTCATGCTATCTGAAGAAGGTGGCATAACATGTCACATGGGAAAATGGAGTTCACCACCTCTGTGCATTGGTAAGGGCAGTCTGAAAACTCCGAGTCTGGTTTCAGTATGAATCACTAAAAAAAAACGTGTCATGGCATGATCCAGAGTTTGAGCCCATCCTGTGTGATTTAACAAGACCCTGTCTGAAATTAATATTTTTTTAAAGGGCTGGGAGCTGTAGCTTTAGGGTAAAGGCTCTGGGTTCAAACCTTGGTATCTCAAAAAAAAATTTTTAAACCATTGTTATGAAAATAAGAGGACAGAATAATATAGATTTTCACATATACAGTGTCCACCAAAAACATGTATACACACTTCAGGAAAAGAAAAACTGCTGCAAATATTTTAATACATAATTTATCGAGACATCATGAGATTAATAGAAGTTACTTTTGGTCTCTAGAATTACAAGAAGTGCTCAAAGTGGTGGCCATTAGCTTCCAGAGATTTATTGTTTTTCTCTTCCTGAAGTGTGTATACATTTTTTGGTGGACTCCGTATATATGTAGTCAATTATATATTTATCATTCAAATACTTTTTACAGAATTGAATCGATTTTATCAGTATTTTATTGATTCATCATAAAATCACATTTTATTCTGGTATTTCTTTTGAAAAAATATGATGTGGTGAATTTGACTTATTTCTCCTTGTAGATTGGGGAGTTTGCTTTGTCAACAAGTTTTTAAATATTTTTAAATGCCTTTCCTGCAGTGTCCCTTCTGATTTCTTAAAATATATGGCACTTTTCTAAAGGAACCCTCGGTTTGTTTGCTTTCATCAGTCATGATTAGTTAGAAACATTTTGGTGACCTCGTAAATATATTCACATAGTTGATTTCAAATTCTTATTCAGTTTATGACAGTTTGATAGGTGGATGTGTTGTGGGATGTTGGATTTAGGAGACCATGTATGAACCTTCCCTGTAATGTCATAGTAGCTGCTATACTACTATTTCCTTTTTTAATAAAACTACTAAACATGAAAACTAGCACATAAAATTAAATTTCTGAGTTAGTGAAACACAGATCAATTCTTTCCTTATTTTCCTTTTAGGGCTTCCTTGTGAACGTCCACCTTCAATTTCTAATGGTTTTGTGTCTGGCGAGTTAGAAAATTATCAATATGGAAAAGAAGTTACATACAACTGTTTGGAAGGATTTGGAATTGATGGACCTGCTTTTATAACATGTTTAGGAAGAAATTGGTCCACCCCACCAGTCTGCATAAGTATAGTGTATTTAAGATTATTCTATTTAAGATTATTCTACATAGAATAATTCATTTACACATGAATATCCCAATTCAATGTGTAAATGGTACGAATAAGAACGCAGGCGTAATTCTAGAATTTTACAAGGTACCACTTACAGGTTCTGGAATATGGCAGAGAATTGTAGCCCTAGTAACAAAAAAAAATCTAATATTCTCGGCCTTATCATTTAATTTTCACATCATGTTCTATGAATGGTCAGAATCCCTGATCTACATTCACAGACTTCACTCTGTTCCTGGATAACAGCGGCCCCTGCTCATCAGACTTGTCATTATTCAGTCTGCTGTCAGTGATCTCAGTGCAAACATACATTTTCTAAAATTTTGAAATATTATAAGCAACTTACATTTGAACAGAAGCAAAAAGTAGAAATACATAATATACATGGCAAACATGGGCAAAATAATTAGAAGGTAAAAAGTGTGGTCCAAAGTATTACACTGTGAATATTCCTGCAGGCATCTGATACTCCCAGTTTATATATTTGATAAATTTTAAGAGTCAGTGTAATTAAATAAAAATTGTGAACATATCTTGCCAAGTTTTAGGAAGCATATTGTGTATTATTTACTGGTACTATGTGTAACTAAAATCATGTTAGAATATAATTGTTATATATTATGTGTTATAACATTTACTGAATAAATATTGTTTGTTCCAATTTTTTCAGGAACAGATTGTTTTAATGTGCCCTCCTTTGAAGGTGTCATACTCACAGGACAGAAGAAGATATCTTATAGGTCAGGAGAACGAGCGACTTACGAATGTCCAAAATTTCATCAAATGGAAGGTTCCAGTACTGTGACATGTGTTAATGGCAAATGGATAGGGGAGCCAAAATGCAAAGGTACTTGAATAGAATTTAAAATAAAGTTATCAAGCTGTCTTAGGAAATATAGAATTGTCTCCAGTATCATTAAAAATAAGCATAAACTAATTTTTAGCTCAAAACTAAGTTTATGTTCTGAAATAAAAAATGGAATAGAATAACCAGTGGTTAATCTTGCACCCCACTGGTCCTCAAAATGTTGTCCCTGGAGCCTGAGCATCACTACCTTTCAAAATTGTTACACATGCAAATTAAAATTCACGAGCTCATCTTAGACCTACTAAACCAAAAGAATCTAGAGCTGGGACCTTTGAAATTGTTTAAATTCTTTTTAATCAAGTTTTCCGGGGGATTTTATACATTCTTCAATTTGTAAAACATTGCTATAACCTGTTATTGCTATCCACTCACCTTAAAGTCTGATGAATTTTACAGTCGTCATCAGAGTATCCTTAAACATTTGCAAAAAATATTAAACTGCTGTTTTTGTAAGTATACATTTTTCTTCTATTTTCTCACATCACAGTGTGGATTTCTGATGGAACATGTTCTTTTATCTATGGTATTCTTCAAACTGTGTTCTTTTTTTTTTTTTTTTTTTTTTTTTTTTTTTTTTTTTTTTTTTTTTTTTTTTTTTTTTTTTTTTGTGGTGCTGGGGATCGAACTCAGGCCCTTGTGCTTGCAAGGCAAGCACTCTAATCACTGAGCTAAATCCCCAGCCCCTCAAACTGTGTTCTTAATTTTTAACTTATTCTCCAAGGACACACCTCTTTGCTTTTCTGTGGGGGGCTGGTGCTGGGGATCAAACTCAGGGCCTTGCACTTGCTAAGCAAGAGCTCTGCCACTTGAGCTAAATCCCCAACCCCTGCATTTATTCTTAAGAAGAAAAACTTACAATTAAAAAGTAGTAGGATTACAAACAAAAGATTAATGTCGTTCTACCTTCTTCTGATTTTTCTTTTGCATTTTCAAATCCATGTTGCATTTATAGAACTTGTTATATTTATTCTACTAAATTCAAAGGGAGATTATAAGGAAATTTTTCCACTGGCTTCCAAGGAGTAAAACATGTGTGTCAATGTTGAGTGAAGAATGGGGAAGAAATTTAAGGACATAAAGCTTAACTCTTACAAAAATACTGCGGTACCTTCTTTTCCTCATATTATATATAAACTTACTGAAATCAGCAAAGCCCTTTATGACTGATTATCTAGTCGGTTTCAGTACCTCCTCAAATATATTTGGAATCTCACTGATTTTTTGACTACTTAAAGTGAACACTGGGTAGAGTTAATTTTCTCCTTTGTATTCAGATAATTCCTGTGTGGATCCACCCATAGTGAAAAATGCTACTATAATATCAATGAAGATGGACAAGTATCCACCTGATGAAAGAGTACGGTATGAATGTAACAAGCCTTTTGAAATGTTTGGAGACGTAGAAGTGATGTGTCTAAATGGAACCTGGACAGAACCACCTCAGTGTAAAGGTGAAGTAGCCTATTTCTCAAAATTATTTTGAAGATATGATATGGATATGTTGCAAGAATAAATTAAACCTCGAGGAATATATTTTAATGCAAATAAAATGATATTGTTAAAAACTCAATTCTTTTATGGATGTAGCAAAGAATTATGATATAATTTTATCAATAAAGATTCAATCTGTTGAAAGAAGCAGTTACAATATGAGAATTTCTCACCCGAAGCATTAAGACACTCAGTTATTTCCTAAGGAATAAATGCATAAAATATACGTTATGTGCATTTGACAGCTGTTAAGAGATAACCACTTTGAGATGTGGAATGCGCAGTTGAAGACTGATCATAGACTGGGATATAAATTTGGGCATCAAACCTATTCAGTTTGGAGGCTATATTTGAAGATATGTAACGGACTAGGAGCATCCAAGGAATTACTGTATTTATAAATCTGAGTGCAGTACAATATTCGGAGTTCAAGAAATAAGGAAAAAATTCCATTAAAAATTAATTATGTCTGGTATATTTTCTCTTATTTAGATTTTTGAAGTGAGTTTTATGTAGAATGCAGATAATGGGATCTTATTTAACTATCCACCCTGCTATTCTTGGTCTTATAACTTGTGTATTTAAATAATGTACATTTAAAATAATTATTGATATATTAGGAGCTTTGTCAATTTATTTGTTTGTAGTTGCTTTCTCAGTGCTATTTCTCTTTTCTTTCCTTCCTTTTGGAGAACATTTTTTAAAGAATTTCATTTTGATTTGTATCTGTTGTTTCTGAGTGTAGTTCTCTGATAACATAACTAAAAAAAGTTGTTTCTTCATATATTGGAAAAAAGTTGTTTCCTTGTGTATTGGAACATATATATATAAATATATACACACACACACTATTTACTGTGTACTACTCTTGCCATTTTTCAATACTGTAGCACTGCAAAGCATATACACTTGTTAATGCTTTCTATGTACCTTCAGGGAGGTGAAATGTAAAGCTTAAAAATGTAACTCTTAGTTTATATGATTACAATTTCTTCAAGGAATCATTACTGTTAACAGAAATCACAAAAGTCTTAATATTATGTATACCATGGCATTTATGTTGGCTTTTAGCCTGCGTTTTGATTTGGCCTATCAATAAATCAAATGTTGTTTTGTTTGTTTTGTTTTGTTTTTTAGATTCTACAGGAAAATGTGGGCCTCCTCCACCAATTGCCAATGGAGACATTACTTCATTCCCTTTACCAGTATATCCCCCACATTCATCTGTTGCCTACCAGTGCCAGAACTTATTTCAACTTCAGGGTAACCAGCAAATAATATGTGAAAATGGAGAGTGGTCCGAACCACCCAAATGCTTAAGTAAGTACTTCAGTATTTTCAGGGATTCTGGAAAAATCAGTGCAATGATTTGTAACAGAACACTCAGTAACAAACAATTATTCTGCTGCTTGACTACCAGATATGAATATTTAAGTGAATAAATACTAGAAAATCTTTTTATATATTTTAACATGTAATTGATGGATAAATTATGTACGTACTAAAGGTATAAAGTGTGAAGGTTTTTTAAAGTATACTTCACTTTGAGTTTTACACTGAAATATATTAGTTGTCCATATCAATTGGAGTCAGTCTGGTATTTTCATATATACATACACCATGCACTCATTAAATCTAGTCTCCCCATATCCATCTTCCACCCCTACATACGCCCTTGCAAACCTCTATTAATCTGTTATTCTGCCTTCAGGTTAGCTTTGCTTACTTTCCACATATGACAGAGAACACACAGTACTTGCCTGTCTGCATTTGGCTTCTTTCACTACTAATGTTCTTTGAGTGTACATATTTTACTATAACTAACAATATTTTGTTTTTTTAATGGCTGGATAACATTCCATTTTGTAAATATACCATTTTTTTTTATTCATTCATCCTTTGCTGAGAACCTAGGCTGATTCAGTCTCTTGGTTTTTGTGAATAGCACAACAATAACCACAGGCATGCAGCTATCTTTGGGGGTACTGATTTCATCTCCTTTAAATATGTATCCAGGAGTAGGATAGGGTGAGCCTTGTAGCCATGACTTTCACCCCAATACTTTCAGTTGCCCAATGTGGCAATTTGTTGTATTTATAATAAAAAAATTACCACAACTAAATTAACTAATCATCCTTCCCCATAGTGACTATCTTTTTTAGTAGTGAGACACTTCATATCTGCACTCTTGTCAATTTCAAGTAAACAATACAGTATTTTTCAGTAGAGTGACCATGCTGTACATTAGATCCTCTGACCTTATATATCCTGTAACTCAAAGTCAATACCCTTTGATCAATATCCAAATCAAACAAAAACAGCCATGATAGAATCTAGAAAGCAAAGCTCTTGACATAATTGATATCATAAATCTTTCATAACATCTAATTATCACATATTAGACACTACATTTTCACATAATTTACCATCTTAACATTATTTAAATCTATGTGATATTTTTCCAGTTTCTTTGGAAATTGTTTTAAGTAGGAATTCCTGAAACATTATGAAACATTCTACTGGGAAACCAGACAGTTTTTGTAGAAGATTTGTATACTACTTAGTAAGTTATGGTCATTTTTTTTCAGATGCATGTGTAATATCAGAAGAAATTATGGAAAAGCTTAATATAATGCTCAAGTGGAGAGAAAGACAAAAGCTTTATTCCCCCTCAGGGGATACAGTTGAATTTATATGTAAATCTGGATATCATCCTGCAAACTCAAAACCATTTCGTGTACTTTGTCTTGATGGTCACATGGAGTATCCCAAGTGTAAAAAAAACTAATTATGCTTAAACATTGGTATGATTAAACTGTTCAGCTTTATCTGGAATTTTTATTTGTAATCTAGTTCTCAGTTTTATTTTTTAAGTATTACTCAGCTCACTTTTATTCATAAATAAGAATTTGGGTTGTTGTGCAGTGGTGTGTTTAGAATTCGAGAGGCCAGTGACATACTGCTTAAAAACATGACATTCAGACTTGGCAAACCAAAATGCTATGTGTCCTTTTCATTAAACATCTATGGCAAGAAATCTAATGTAATTACTTTAGTGTTTGTCTCTTCCCACATCACTGTCTCTAGTCTCTCAAAGCTTTCTACATACTCCCGAGTCTCACTGAGAGTCTTTGTTTCATTGCACATGAAAAAGATATTATCTCCATCTTTAAAATCCTGTCACTCACAAATATGTAAGAAACAAATTAAGTCACAACTGAGTATAAATATACAAATTACTACTTATTACTTAACTATTAATAAATGAACGTAAAAATAATGACATGTATGAGCTTATAAAATATATCAGTCTAGCACATTTAATAATACAAACCTTAAACAGAAATTAAAGCTGAATTATGTACACAGCTATACAAAAAACTTCTAGCTAGAATGAAAAAAGAAAAATAAAATCAGAAATACAGAGAAAACAATGCAGACCTTAGTCCAAACTCATTTATTGAGGTCAGCATTATTGCAACACCAAAGTGTACAGGGTTACTGCGAGAAATTAAAAGTCCAATATACCCGATGAATATCCAAGATGAATGTAGATGCAAAAGTCTTAAATGCAAAACTTAATTCAACACTGTATTTTAAAGAGCATAAAACATGATCAAGTGTGATTTATTTCTGGAACTCAAGGATGGTTCCACATACGTATCGCTGAAAAAAATTTATACTCCACATTAAGAGAATGATGGACAAAATTATAGGATTATCAATAGCTGCAGAACAAACATTTGACAATAATATTGTTTTGATTTTTATAAATTTTGATAAATTTGGTACAGAAGGAATTACCTCAAGGCAATAAAGACCATGCTACATGTTGAGTGTCCCTAATTAAAAAATCCAAAATCTGAAATGCTTCAAGTTCTGAAACTTTCTGAGTACTATCGCTACATATAGAAAACTCTACACCATGAGAATTTGTTTCATGCACGAAATTATAAAAAATATTGTATAAAGTTATCTTCAGGCTATGTTTGTAAAGTGCACAATGGATGATCAAAACACACAATGACTGTTTACATATAAAATACTTATTACATTAAAAGACACACTGGCAGTAATGAAAAATGTCTTCAAAGTGAGAGAGTATTTCAAGTACTTTGAGTATTTTGAGGGGGAATATTGGCAATGTGTTTTGTGTTCAGGCCCAAGTCCCACAACTAATATATTTCATTACATATATATAAAATTCTAAAATCTAAAAAAGTGGCTCCACCATTTTGCATTAAGGATACTCCACTTGCATTATTTTAGCCCAAAATTGGCAATGTATTTGATGGTGAGAAGTTGAAAAGTTTTCCTCTACGATCAGAGTTAAGCCAAAAATGTCCATTATCTTAGTCCATTTCCTGTTGCTATTATAGAATCTTGAAATTTGGTAAATATAGTATCCTGTGCTTAACTCCCAAGTTGATGTCCTCATAGACCAAATATATGTTTGGTTTTCGTGGGGTTTTTTGCTTGTTTGTTTGACATGACATTTTTGATACAAGGTCTCACTATATAATTCAGGCTGGCTTAGACTCACCATGTAGCCCAAACTGGCGTCAAATTCGCAGTGACACTACTGCCTCAGTCTCCTGAGTGCTGGACTTACAGGCTCAGATATGTCCTTTTTACCTTGTCTTGGTCAGTTTTCTTGTTACTGGGACAAAATACCTGATACCACGATTTACAGGAGAGGTTTGCTTTGGCTCAGGATTACAGGCCGAGGTCAGCTGGTTCCAAGGCAGAAACAGCATGACGGCAGGATCTGGGTGGAGGAAAGCTGCTAGCGAGGGACACACCCCCAGGACACACTCCCAGCACCCCGCCTCTTCCGCCTCTTACCCCAGCCAGTCAGGTACAGCACCCTGACAACCCAGTCACCTTACAAACACGAGCAGCTCTAGGGGCTATTTTAGACCTAAACCACAACTCAATAGCCTCAAAGCTTTAGCTCATCCCAACATTGGCTCTAAAATCCCAAATCCAAAGTCGTATCTAAATTGATATAAGAATAAAAGCATGAATTAGACTGAGGTCAATTACCTATAGCCATGGAACAGTAAAATCAAAACAAGTTGTCTTACTTCCTAAATACAATCCTGGGCCTGCTGTAAGATAAGGCATTTCCATTCTGAGGGGAGACACAGTATTGGAAGGAGTAACAGGCACCAAGCAAGTCCAAAACCCAGTGCAAATAACGTGACTATGTCCCCATTTATTTTTATCAGGAAATATTTGCGATAGAAAACAATGCACATCTTAAAGGTACATAATAATCTCCCGCAACTCTGTGTCCTGTTTCATTGGTGTGAAAGTTGGGCCCTCAAGGCCCTCGAAGCCCCCTCTGATAGCTTTGCTGGGCTCAGTGCACGCGTCATGGCTGTTGCATTGGGCCAGCTCTACACTTCTGAGCTTCCCTCAGCTTTCCCTTTCCTGGGCCTACTATGCATCGCCAGAAGTAGGACTTCCTTTGGTGGCTCTGCTCCCACGGCAACAGCTAATTGGAATTCACATTATGGAGGAATGGTAACAGATTTTGAGAGGTGTAGCTCAGCAAGATTAATAAAGTGTGTTACTAAGCAGAGAAGCATAGGAAATCCATCAAAAAGCAAATGAGGATCCTTCAGAATTTTTGTAAAGAATTTACCATCCATGTAAGAAGGATGTGGGTTCCAGAAGTCCCAGGAAATATGAGGATTGTTAATATGACCTTTATAGAGCAAAACGTCCCTTATTTTTGTAGAAAAATTCAAATGTGGAAGTGGCTATGGGAATAAATCCAAGCCAACTGGTAGATAAATTATATAATGCAAGAGAAACAAAAATGAATGACACAGGCTGTGTTTTTTGTGGCAGTAGTAGGACAGAACCTGAGGGGAGAAAAGATAAATTGATCAGACAAGCATGAGAAAAGAGAGTCCCTGGGGGGGACCAGTGCACCTACTGCAAGGAAGAGAGACACTGGAAATGTGATTATCCAATATTAAAGATGGGGGGAAGGGAAAGTGCATAGATGGTGGAAAAAAGCTGTGAATCCCACAATGAATAATAGGCCCATGGGCCCCCTTGACCTTTCAGAGGTGGAGAACCAAATGATAGACTTCCTAGAGTTCACAGCAACTACATAGTCTGTTCTCAATACTAAGGTGACTCACAGGAGCCAAAGGATAGTGTCTGTTTAGTGTTCACTACAAGAGTAACAGGAGAAATGCCAAAACAAAAACAGAAAAATTCCTTCCTCACCTTAAGGAACGCCAATTAGGACACTTAAAATTAAAGCAGAGTTTCCCATCCAGGCCAGAATGCCCAATTCCATTATTGGGGTGAGGTTTATCTTGTCAACTCCACAAAAGACATGCACATCAACAGAACAAGACTTAGGGTTACAAATCCTGACTACACACTCTAAGGAGCCAACACAGGAGGCTTTCTTTCTCACATCTGTGAGAACTCTATTCCAACAGGACAGATTTGCCAGGCCAGCTTCTGGGAGTTCAAAATCGAGAACTATAGCCTGGTGGAAGCAGCTGCATGAAACAAGGGTGTGGGCACACCGTGTTGATGCCAGACGAGGTGGGCCAGGCCCTGCTCTCCTAGTTGGTGCCTCTGCACAGAAAACACTAACTCGTGCTTTATACTTGTACTCATACCATTCAAAGACCCCAACTCATCTTTGTGCAAAGACCCATTTAAAATGGAATAACATTGTACTGATTGCTGTGCTCGCAAGTAGGCCCTTTGAAATGTAAGACCCTTTGAAATTGTGCATGGGAGACACTTTTTACCTTTTTTTTTTTTTTGTAGAGCCCCTTATTGTACAAGCCCTACTTCTCTTGTAAGAGGCCTACCTTTAAACTAGAAAATGGGGCTAGGGTGAAATAGTGTAGACAGAAACCTAGTTAGTGTTTTCTGTTCAGATACAAACTACTTTGCATCAGTTTACTTTTTTGGGTTTGTACAATAAATTAGGCACTCCAGCCCTCCACACTGGAGTCAAGGTGCCACTAAAACATGAAGAACCCAAGGATCTGAAAAAGAGTCGAATGAAAATCGGAAAGGCCCATGTGATGCACTATTAACAATCCATACCTTATTGAATTTCAAGAAAGGAAAGCCCTGGATTCATCTCTGGCCTTTCCTCCAAGAAGGGTGGAGGCAGGAGATTAAGGCAAATGAGTATGTCCTGTCAATCACGGAAATCCAGGAAATGCACAGAACAGTTCCCAAAGCACCTTGGACCAATCAGAGAGTGTGATCTTCAGTTCTTCTCATGAGAACTCAAGCAGGTTTTTGATAAGACAGCCTAGATCTGACCTCAGACTGAGGAGAACAGGATACAAAAGGTGGCAGCCATTTTCCTCAAGGCCACCATACTCTCTATTTCACAGTGGTCTGCTTCTATCCTGCAGGGTACTCCTTAGCCTATTTTAATTGGCCTCCACTTGCACTGCATAATATATCTCTCCTCTTACCTTTAATAAATATAATATCTCCCTGTGTGTTTCACTTGGCTCATCCAGTTAAGGACAAAAAGACCTTGAAAGCACCTCCAAAAGGAGTCAACAGCACCCCAGAACAGGATACCGAGCTCAGCCTGAGGAAGACATTTCTGATACTTCAGATAGTGCCTGGAGGTGCGGACTGGTGGAGGAACATAAATATTGATTCAAAAGGACAAGATAACTAGTGTATTTCATCATATAAAGATATTCCATTCCAAAAATAGTCACTCTTCACCCCTATCCAGCAGAAAGCAACCAGAATGGAATTTATGTGCACGTCCCATAGCATTGAAATGATGGACAGACTGTGAGGAGTTGTAACAAGGCAGAGCTTCCTCTGGAAGTTGTCTTCAAAATTACCTTCACCTTCCCTTCCTACTCCTTTCCCTCCCCCATCATTTGTCTGGCACTGTAAACTCTAAGGATAGGCCACAGCTGAATAGTCTAAATTCTGGGCACAGGCTTCATCTGAATAGTTAGAAGGTGAAACTTTCCATTAAATTCATGGAATCCTGTTGGCCCTTGTAACACCTTTGCTTCGTAATTAGCCCCAAGAAATCAAAATCTATTGAGATAAGGGACATGACTGTCCTGCTCAGTATTTAGACTCTGGCTTAGTTACTTTTCTCATTGCTGAGACAAAATACCTGACACACAAAGTTAAAGGAGGAAAAGGTTTAACTCACGGTTTGTAGAGGTTTCAGTCCATAATCGGCTGGCTCCAAGGCGGAGAGGCATGGCTGAGGGGCACCAAACAGGAGAAACAGTTTACAGCAGGTAGAAGGTAGCAAAACAAGCAAGGCATAGACCAGCCTCTTCCTGTCCCCTATATCTTATCCAGGCTACTCACACCCTTAGGAGCACTCTCATCCTTAGTCCCAGCACCCTTAATCCCAGCACCCTTAATCCTGGCAGCACATTCTTGAGCCCAGCAGAACTGTATCGAACCAATCAGTGGACCAATTTAGTAATCACACACTCTAGATCCAGGCACCTCTGAAAAGCCCCATCTATGACTGCATGAGGCTCTGGGAGGACATCTAGATACAAACCAGACTGTCTCCTACTGTGCCATACAAAACCTTTTCATACCGGGAGCAGAGGTAGAGTTTGAAAAAGCTGTCGCTCTGTCTTCTCTGGGGCTAGGGTTGAATAAACACGATTCCTTCAGTCATCTTTTCTCTCCGGAGTTTCAGGTTGAATGGTGAGCAGCCCAAGCATTTGAATCCAACAACACAACTGCAACTTAAACTCAGGTGGAGTAGCAGAGTCTTGTTGCTTTATAATGAAAGGGCTAGATGTGGAAAGTATCCCGGGCCTCTCCTCTGAAACGATTTTGCTTTCCTAGTTCAGCCTTTGCAAGGGAAGGGAAGTCGCCCAGATTTCCTTTACAGTCTCTCCTTTGCTGTCTTAATGATCTCTTCAATTCATACTAATGTTTTTAGAAAACAATCGCTTAGCCACATCCTGGATTTCCTTGCCTAGAAATTCACTTTTATTTCCTACCACGCAGCCAAGTTATCTAGACTGACCATCTAGACTTCCAGCTATCTACACTATGCCGATCTTTCAATTATATATTCTGTTGCGTGCCTTCGCATTCCACTGTAAGTAGACAAATTAGTTGCAGCCTTAATGCTTTGCTGCTTACAAATTTCTTCTGCCAGATGTCTTTTCTTTTCTCTCTTAAATTCTGCATTCCACAAGTCCTAGGGCAAAGACACAGTACATCCACCCTCGGAGACGAGAGAAAAGGACCTGACACTTACCAAAAGGTATTTTATTTTGTCTGTGGCTGCCCCAAATACAAATCCTCTGAGAAATAGCTGTTTTGGCTACAGCAGGCCTTAGACGTGGACCTGTCCAAGATGCCTTTACTCTGCAGTCTTTCTGGGTATATCCGGCCTACTGCAGCCTTCTTCAGCTGGGTCTGTGAGGGGCCCCTTCCCTCCCTCCCATGACCAAAATAGGACAGCTGTCATTGTGCATTCATGAGCCTGCCTTTTTCCTTTGTTAGCAATCACTCTATACCTTCAGAAAGTTCAGTCCGTGTGTTGTTCCCCTTTATGCTGCAGACAAATCCTGATAAAGCCTCTTTTGGATGACATATATGGCCTATTTGTTATTTCACTCTCGAATACAGCAAAGCGAGAGCTTGTATTAGTGACAGCTGTTGGTACCTAAAGTGCCAGCAGTCAGAGCTGGTGAAACAAAAGGTCACAGGCACAGAAAGCTGCCAGGGGCTGGAGCTGATCACACAAAGACCGGTGACACAAGTAGCATCCAGAAGCCAGAGTTGACAACACTGAAGATGAGCCGCAGCAAGCATGCAGAGTGACACAGAATCGCAAGGAGCTGCTATCTCCAGAGGCTACACTAGTTCCAAAGGCCTGCGAGTTGTTGCTGGTTCTGAAGAGTAAGGAGAGGCATGAACAGTAAAGAGAGCGGCTGGCATTCAAAGCCCAGCATTGGTTTAACACTGAGACTTCTCCGATTTGTGATTTTAATGTGAATTTGTATGACTCCTCGAGTGATTGGTAATACCTTCGAAGCCCCTAGGAGGACACGCCTGTTTAGAGGGCCCTGAAGAAGGCAGCAGTAACAGTCAGGAGCAGGCGCAAGAATCACCTCACACCTGGTGTTCATTTCATCTCTGGCTAATGACACGTGAGAGTGACGAAAGGAAAATGATGGCCTGGTAAGTGATGACCGATTCAACATGAGCCAGAAGTATAATCTGTTTCCTGTGGGCTGCGGGGAAGTCTCCACTACATTAATGATTTCTGAATCAGGCATTCCCGGCTCCTCCCCGGCCAGAGCGCACATTCATTGTGCTGTTAAGTGTATAACTTATTGACATGTCAGTCTCACAAAAGGAGGACAAGATGGATGATATAGTCTCTGGGAAAAATATCACAGGAGTGGGACCTGAAAAACTACTCATGCTTCGTTGCAAGAAGTTTTTTAGAGCTTTGATGGTCTTTGAACAGATGAGACGAAAATAAATCAGGCTGTTCTCCATAGTTATTCAGGATTATTGGAGATATTTAAGACCGGCAGACCTACCACTTGGAATTAGGTTGGAAATGAATTAATTAGCTTTTAGAAAGTTTTTACTTCTAGCCCTGGAAGTCAATGAAATAATCATTAAATCACATTCACCAATTTGAAATTTGTGATACACATTATAATAAAATGTGGGTGAAGTATAAATTTAATAAACCTCATAGAAAGTGCACACAGGATTTCTATTTTGGGGAAATTTAATTTAAAAATCATGTTTAAGGGTTTAAACATTTTCAGTTGTTTGCCATTTTAATCTTATAATTACAAAGTACTCTTAAATAGCCATTAAAGTAATCCCTGTAAGCTGCTGCTTGTTAACATTTTGTTGATAACTCAAACAAACGAAATAGTAATTTTTTTACAGTATTATATAAAGCTCACTTCAAGAAAATTATATTTCTTTTTAAAAACCCATACTTTGTGAGCTGCCTTCATTTAGATACTTTTTACAATTACTGTCAATATTATTTTGAATCTCATCAACTTCTGACAGCAATGTTGTTCTAATAATAAAGGGACGCAACCTCTGCTTTCTCTGCAATCATAAAGTCTTGTGATTATCCTGGTTTCATACCATTATATTTATAATTTTATTTTTAATGGATACAAAAAATGTGAAAAATGTACATAATTGCTGTTTACTATGTGATATTTTGATACGTGTGTGCATGATGTCGTGTTTAACATGCTGAGCCGCTGGCGGTACATACATAACCATCCCATCAGGTGGCTTGAACCATTGGCCATACGCTAGGTACAGTCATGCATGGGACAGTCGCACACGTACCACTGGTGGTTCCACACACCCGGCATCAAGACCTGCGAGTTCTGGCCCCATCATGAATGTGCCAAAGCAAGGTAAACATTCCTATCTCTTCATGTGTTTCTCTCTTTCATGGTGAAAACACAAAATCCTTCCTTCTAGTTTTCTTTAAATATACAATGCCTTATCACTATCTCAATAAACCCATTCTGCAGTAGTAAGAATTTATTCTTCCTAAATGCAACTTAGTATTCATTGGACAGCCTTTCCCCGCACATCTTTCCTCCCGTACTCCCCAGACTCTGGTAACCACCAGTCTATGCTCGACTTTTTAGATTGCAAATATAAGTGAGATCATACTGTACTTCTACTTCTATGCTTAACTTATTTCCTTTAACATAACAATCTGTATTTCCATCATGTTTACCCAAAACCTTAAAATTCTTGA
Organism: Hystrix cristata; assembly: GCA_004026905.1. Lineage (NCBI taxonomy): Eukaryota > Metazoa > Chordata > Mammalia > Rodentia > Hystricidae > Hystrix > Hystrix cristata. The sequence continues at coordinate 8,170 of PVJO010024258.1, read as the reverse complement.
ACGTCTCAGCAGTACACTGCTCTAAATTCTTCCAACAGAATTTACAAATAGTTTTAAATTATTTATAATTGCTACCAACAAGATCATCCAGTCGCAAACCATGCCTATTATTATGAAAGGAAGGACTCTCGATCTTACGGTTTTAACACATGCATTTTGCAAATGTTGAACGGTACATGACGAATTGTCATGATGTTAGCCACTTAGTGCAACCTGGCCCAGTGAAATTATAGATGAATGTATAGAGATAGTTGGATAGCTAAAAAGTGGGTAAAGCAAATAAGGTAAAGTGCTAGCATCTGCTGAATTCGGTATTTCAACAATTGCTGAATTGTGATGTTTACTCAAATATTTTGTATACATACTCATGATTAATAAAACTAGTAGGAAACTCTATGCTTGGAATTTCATAAAAGTAGGCTCTACCATATTGCTACGCCTTAGGTCTCAATGTAGTAAAATGACATGAATATATTATTGAACCTGAACATTTGTCTTGTTCAAATGTAATAGCATGGAGTTTACTTTTTAATAGAAGTGAAAAAATGAGACTGTACAATTTGGACTTGCATCATCCTTATTTAAGTTCAATTTTAGCATCAGAAATATTTTGCTAACAAATCTGTAGTGTGATACAATATAAAATGTGCAACATCTTCTATTTGGCTTTGTTGTCAAAAGATCAGCCAGTGATACATAGTAAGACCCTGCCTCAAAAAATAAAAAAGTAAAAAATTATAAAATATATGAAAACATAAAGAATTTGAAAAATTCTATTTTAATTTCTTAAACATTAATCTCAAACTACTTTGAATGGTATTTTCCACTGTGTTTCTCTCATGTTTTTTCTACACCCATTTATATTTATAGATAATTCTGTATGCAATTTTGTAATTTAATAATTCCACTTTCTTGACTACATGAGAAGCCCTACACTAGGATTTGTTTAAATTTCAATCTCCCACTCCTTTGTTAAAGATAGTGTATGTAATCCTTTTAGGGATATTCAATATTTGGTGGATAACTATGTTCACACAGAGAGTAGGAGGAGTTTGGGGATTTAGCTCAAGTGGTAAAGCACCTGCCTAAAAAGCATAAGGCCCTGAGTTCGATCCCCAGCAACAAAAAACAAAAAAGAAGGAAAAAAAGTAGAAGGCTAACAAATATTTATTAATGCTTTCTACAAGTATTAAAGGTGGCAATTTTTGCATGTTTATAAGAATAACATGAAGACAGTTTAACATTTTCATATTCACTGAAATAAAGTTAATTCAGAAAGCTCAAAAATTATCTTATAAATTTTAAACACCCAAGGATAATTTAGGATCACATACTGCAGGGAGGATGTATACACTCTCTGTAGAAATTTTTGGCTAGGAGTCATGTATTATGATTTACCTAGGTATAATATGGCGCGGCTAACATGTATGTCATTGTTCTCTTAGCTTACACGTTTCTGAACTTTTAAAAATCAGAGTTCTAAATAAGATGAAGATAAAAAAACAATAGAATTGACTATGTCACAGGTACTTTTAGCATTCATGTATGAGTACCTGTAAGAATGTATTCAAGGAGACTGTTTATTTCATACATATGGGGTAGTCAACTTTCCCTTCCTTACAGGCTGCTCGAAATGATTGTAACGGCGTTTTCGCTCTATATGTAAATTTACACTGGAATTCAACAATATCACCGGTTTTTACATAAAGTTTTTCATTATTTTTCCATCTTAACTGTATGTTATTTTTGTTCATATTTTCTTCTGATATTATACATGCATCTGAAAGAAGAAATAGTAAAATAAATAGTAAAATGAATAGTAAAACATAAGTAACTAGCAATATAACTTTCTCTTCTATAGAAAAGTACATCTATGATTGCATTTAAGAAAATGTGGAATTACATTAAATGGTGAAAGAATATTAATATCTCATATGTCTTGAGTTACACCAGATACTGTTTTTAGCACTTTGCGTGTATAATCTGTAAACTCCACACATTATTTCCCTGCTCAATGCCTGAAGAAATGGAGGTTCAGAGTTTTCCCCAGGTTATACAGTTAAGAAAATATCTGAGTCACAAACTGGACCCTCAAGTGACCTCGGTGCCTGTGCTCTTAATTGCTCTGGTTTACTTGGCCCAAAGCTACCCGTCACTAGATTTTCGTAAAACAAATTTAAAGTGACATATCAAAAAAATTTAATAAAATTAAAATATTGTATTTAACTGAGTGATAACCTAACTCAGGATTTTCTTTTACACTAATAGTTTCCGCAATGTGCAGTTTGAACACACCAACTGTATTAGTAGCTTACTAATTATTAGAGTGATTATTATAGCTTATTTCTTTCTCTCAGTTATATAGTACAGATAACAATCTATCTAAAAATGAATCTTCTTTATATATTGTGGTGGATTTATTGTGGTCCACTTGAGCAAGAATGTCCAGCTGAACTGAGTCCGCATGGTTCCGGGCATGGAAGATCCACCTGCGAGCTATTGCCGACACAGCATACAGGAGAACAGGAGGAGAAGATTGGAGGTGGCTATTTCCCAGGAAAAACTCTGCTGTGGCTCGTTTCCCTGAAGTGAACTCTGCTGTTCTCTCGTCAGAGGAGTTTGGGTCCTCTTTGATGGCTGCTGTTCGCTTCAGGAAGCTCTGGTCTTCGTCTCCACCTTGAGCGCCATACCCTGGCTCCAATACAGACTCTTCAGCCTTTTAGTGCAGACACGGGGAGTGCCATGCGCTGCCAGCCCTTGAGTGGATCTTTTGGGTCTCCAGGGCTCGTGTTTTGCACTCTCCTGTATTTGGCTTGTGGGTGAATGTTATAACTTTTCATTGTCCTGTATTAAATCACCTCTCTTGCAAACTATTGACTCAAGAAAAGTAGCTAATACACATATTCATGTAACATATTGATGAAAATAACTATGTATGAATGAGACTAAGGACTTTACCAGTTTTAATGTTGCATATTTAGGTCACCCTATCACAATGTAATCATCTGTGAATCTTCCATGAAATTTTGATTTCTACAGAAAAACAATGTTATCTTCTTCCATTGACCATTGATTGCGCCTGTTCTTCCTTAAATGTAGCATATTTTATATTGAGAGATAGTATAAGCGTGAACAAATAACACATTATGGTACTGCTGAGTAGTATGTTCTCTTCAGCCCACACTCTGTGATTTAGGAACTGTTCCAAAGATGCAGAAATAAACCCAGCTCTTTATTTAAGGAGACATTTAGAAATGACAGCCACAAAGAAATTCTTTTTGTTTGTGTGTTTTTGTTTTGTGCTACTGGGAATGGAACCAAGGAGGGCTCTATCACTGAACTATGTCCCCAGCCCCTTTTTTGTTTTTTATTTTGAGATAATGTCTTGCTGAATTGCCCAGCCAGGCTCAAACTTGTGATCCTCCTGCCTCAGCCTCCTGAATAGTTGGGATTACATGTGTGCAACAGTAGTTTGCTCCCAAAGGAAATTGCTTTTTTAGACTTGGCCAAGTCCCTCATCTGTAGATACACGTTGTTAATACACACCTCATGAAATTATTGATAAAAATTCAGGTATTGGGCTGGGGATTTAGCTCAGTGATTAGAGTGCTTGCCTTGTAAGCACAAGGCCCTGAGTTCGATCCCCAGCACCACAAAAAAAAAAAAAAATCAGGTATTGTCTATTTTTTGCTATTGTATTTGTTTGGTTCTGTCTTGCAAAAATGCTTTTAAAAATTAGTTTTCCAAGACTAAAATCATTAGACTAAAGGATATGTCTTTAAAAGTTGAGGCTTTATCCCAAATGTGTTTCAAAGCTTGGATGAATATATAATTTCAACAAGAGAGAATAAGAGTCTGTGCCTCCCTGGACCTCACCAAGCTTTGTATTGTATATGCTTTTCTTCGTGACAGTCTCCTGACTGAACACTGCTAATTCATTTCAATTTTATATTGGTGCAGATACGAACTGTTTCATGTTTGTTTGCCATATTTTTCACTTTCTGTTTATGCAATCTACATATTTTTTTTACTGAGCTCTTACTAATTTGTAGGAATTCTAATGTATTGAGCACTGAGGATTTCCTCCATATCTTATTGAAGAAATTTGAAGTAATTTTTAACTTCTCTTTTCTGAGTCCAAGTTTTCTAGATCACTGTTCATTCTGATCAGTCTTTGGAAGGGCCTTAGCAAGTTCCCCAGATTGCATTGTCTTTCCATTTCTAATACTACAACATGTTCTCAGCCAACCGACCGTTTTAAAAGACTACAGCAAAAAAGTTTCTATTAAATATTTAATGGCCTCTTGACTCATTAACTAACCATGAACCATCCGGAGAAGTTTATATCTGACTTTAGGGGAAAAAAATCCTTTCTCCGAGCTGTCTGTCTTGAATCGTCCATTCCATGGAAAATCGCTAAGGCATATTACCTTGAACAGACCAGATGACTGTAATGGTTTTTTTTTTTTTTCTTTTTGTTTCCTTGCCTGGTTGACTCTTACATTTTTTTTTAATTTTTATTTGTTTTTGTTCAAAGTATGGTTTCTCCTTGCTAGAAAATCCTTCTTCACTGGGAATGCTGACATATCTGTAATCTTAGCTACTTGGGAAACTGAGGAAGAAAACTTCCAAGTTAGAGGCCAGCCTAGTCAACTTAGTGAGATCCTGTCTCAAAATAAAATAAAATGGCTGTGGATGTGGCACAGCCCTCCCTAAAGCCAATCCTCATTGGTGAAATGAAGGAAGGAAGGAAGGAAGGAAGAGGGAGGGAGGGAGGGAGGGAGGGAGAGACAGAGAGAAAAGGAGCCTTCCTCAAAATTCTGATTGCCAATATGGCATACACATACTAGTTTATAATTTCTTCTCACCTTTCTTCTGGAAAATTGTTTTATAGCCTCTTCTCATGATAATTTCTGCCCATTTTCAAGTATTGACCTATCCAAAAGTTGTGTATTTAGCATCTTAGACAATGGCATCTTTGTCTAGTCATCAGTTACTAGTTCTTAGTTGATTTATCCTTGGTATTGGTTATCATAACAGAAAGTGACTAATGAAAATGTGGGAAATGGCTTGCTGTTTTTTGTAGTTTTTCTCTTTCCTGCTAGAAATCCTGGCAATATACAAGTAAAAACTCATGCTAGTAATAGTAATACTCTGCTAATACTCTACCAGGAAAAGCTTTCTGGTTTTTGAGTAGAACTTTATATTCTGGCAAATAGCAATTTTTCTAAACCCATGTTTTGAAAATGATCTATGTGAACTACGAGGTAGATATTTATGTGAAGATATTAATGGCGTAAGAATGGGTCCCCTGGTTAAATAATTTTCAATATTACTAATGAAGTTTTATGATGTATTCTTTCCTACTTAAATCTCAAAAATTTGTTTGTACAAAATTTTCCTTCTCTGTTTAAAGCAAATTCTTCCAAAATTTTTCCTTATGTAATTACATTAGGAGGAAGAGCTTTTAACTGAAAGTTAAAGATTGTTATACAAAATTAGTTCATAATAATTATACATAAATATTAAATGCTAGACTCCAGGAGAATATTAAGAACTCACCTAGGCATTTTGGTGGTTCTGACCACTGTCCATTTTCGCATGTTACTTTTGTGGAGCCCTGGATCTCATAGAAGGACTGGCAACGGTAGACCACTGTGGATCCTGGAGGGTATGCTGATAATGGGAAAGAGGTGATATCTCCATTGCTAATGGGCGGAGGGGGCCCACAATATTGTGTAGACTCTAGAAAATAACAATTTAGTCATTGAGAGAAACGTATTACATGGTTTAAATACAATACTACAATGTACCCTATATATCTTCAGTGTCATAATGTCTGAAAACACAACTAATTATAGGATATCTATCATACAATCTTATTATCAAAATTTTAGTACTTCTTTCGCACAAACGTAAATTTCACATAAAATACTGGGCAGATAAGTATTAAGAATAATTTTTTATTTAAAGTATAACAGATAGATGAGTAAATCTTTGGTCTAGTCCTCCCATACTTTGATATTTATTTCTACTAAAACAGGGAAGGTAAACATAAATAACTCCCCTCCCATTTCTATCCTCTGGGGCAAATGTTATTTTATCCAAATAGTATGTACCAAATGGTATGATTGTAAACGTTCAGTTTTGCTGAAAATGAATTATAAGACATATTCTGCATTTATCTTTGACTCCAAGTAGTATCTTAGGTAACTTCGCTGTCAATAAATATTTCAACTTCATGCTAAAATTACCTAGGACACATTCAGCATATCGATTGATCTCACTTCATTGCCAAAAATATGAGTAAAGAATTGTCAAATAAGTAAACTTATCTTATTAATTATCTGTCATACCTTGTGTTTAATTGAGTTACTGTCCCTTCCTTCTCAGACTAACTCCTTCAGGTGGGAATCAAGGTCCTCCCCTCTGAGCTGTAAAGACTTTGTGCCATTCATATCCCTTTTCTTCTCAATTTCCCCTCTCCACCAAATCATTCACCAAATTACAAACATGCTAAAAATGTCACAGCTAAGTTAGGAAAATGTTCCTTTATCCACCCTCCCTCTCTAGCTACTCCTCACTTCTCTATTCATTTTAGAGAAAATGTATTTATTTCCTAGTTGATCTGATCTTTATCACCTCCCCCTTTTATTTAGTCATTTAAAACTCTCTATATGACTGCATGCAGTTCTATAGCCTTAAATATCAGTTATAAACTAATGACTACCAAACTTATCTTCTAAATTTGAGTTTATATTCAGAAGACTTGACCACTCCCAAACTTCCTATAGTACATCTCAACCCAAATGTGGAGTGAATACATTTAATATAATTGAGGATAGATTAGAGATCTCAAATAATTTGTTCCCTTTATGATTCCTATTGAATATAGCTCTCTGAGAAACAATTTTAAAAAGAATTGTGTAGTTACCAGCTTAATTCTCCAGAATACAGTCTAATAGGTAAGTCATGTTAGTTTTTTCTCTTCAGATACAGCAAAGGGAATTAGTAGCTTCTTTTAAATTAAATTATTTAGAACGAACTACTAACCAACACATTGTGGTAATGATTGCCATTGCCATTGTCCATTTTTGCATACAATTTCTTTTGCCTCTGATAGTTGATAATTTTCTTTACAGAAAACAGCTACTTTTTCTTCATCCTGATAATTCACAGTAGTTATCATATTCTGAGCATTAGGTATCTGAGGTGGAGGTGGGCAGTTTTGTTTCTTTCTTTCTACAAAATATTAGCATTAAATTGATTAATGAAAGTTGAGAAAATGCAGTTCAACAGGGTAGTATTTCAGTATAATGGAACATTAAATTCTATAGACACACACACGTATGTACAAACATGCATATATTTGTACATATGATATTATACTTATGTTACCATAAATGTACTTCACATTACTATATTTTGCAGTTTATAAAGCATTTTTGTGTTATACAGTGTTCCTATTCATAATTTCATAATTTCTTTTTGATACTCATATAATTTACAAATTAACCCTTTTAATTTTTGTATAGCTAAACCCATAGGAATCAAAAAAGTTAAGAACAAGTGATTCAAAAAAATGAGAACTAAAAAGTAAAAATGGCAATAGTAAAAACAATAACAATGATAATGCCAGCTGAGACTACCTCTAATAACCTCACAACAAATTTCAATAAAGGAAAGATGTGGTGGACTTATTATTGGGGTCAACTTGAGCAGGGATGCCCAGCTGGACTGAGTCGGTGGGTTCTGGGCGTAGAAGATCCACCTGAACGGTATCGCCAACACAGTATAAAGGAGAATGGGAACAGAAGCTAGGCAGTGGCTGGTACTCCAAAGGGAACTTGACTGTTCTAGTCACAGAAGGAGTTTGGAGCCTTGTTGTTGTCGAGGATGGCTGCTGTTCGCTTCAGCTGAGCTCTGGTCTTCATCTCTGCTGCAAGCATCATATCCTGGTTCCAGTATAGAATTCTTCAGCCTTTAGTGCAGACAAGGACATACATGGGACATTGCTGTGGGCTCCCAGCTGGCCCTTGATCGGATCTTTCAGGTCTCCAGTGCGTAGATAGATGTTTTGCACTCTTCCTGCATTTGGCTTGTGTGTGTGAATGTTGCAACTTGGACTTGTCCTACATTAAATCTGCTCTCTCGCAAACCATCGACTCTA
>PVJO010024257.1:0-24678 GCA_004026905.1 Hystrix cristata | reverse complement strand
GGTGTTCTGTATGTGTGTGTGTGTGTTCATGTTATCTCAGGTATGGTCAGGAATGAGGTTGCTGGGTCAGAACAGGCATATGTTTAGTTTTTGAGAAAGTACGTGACTATTTATTCAGAGAGGTTGTACCATTTTATATTCTCATCAAAGGCATCAAATATTCTAGATGTTCCACATTCCCACCAACATTTAGACCTGTTGACTTTGAACTCTGTATGTCTTGATAGGTGTGTGGTGGTTTTTCACTGTGGTTTTGGTTTTCATTGCCCTGATAATCAATAATATTGTGCATTTTTCATGTGTATAGTGAATATGTATGAATCTTCTACTTAGAAGGATTGTTCATGCCAGGCATGGTGGTGCACATCTGTAATTGCAGCACTCTGGGATTGGCAGAGGTGGGCTATTCACATTCACTGAGGCAGGAAGATCACAAGTTTGAGCCCAGCCCTGACAACTTAGCAAGACCCTATCTCAAAAAAAAAAAAATTCAAAAGGGGGGTTGGGGATTTAGCTCAAGTGGTAGAGTGCTTGAGCTAAAAACTGTGATCCAAAATAAGTCTCACTTTCTGGCTCATGCCTGTAATCCCAGTACTTGGGAGGCTGAGGCAGGAGGATCACTGTGAGTTCAAGGCTAGCCTGAACTACAGACCAAGACCCTGTCTCAAAAAAAAAAATTTCTCCTTCATTAAGCTGTGGCTGTCAGATATTACGTCTCAGTGATGAGAAAGTGACTAGGACAACCACATAAAGCCAAGGATAAAAACCACATGATCACAAAGAACTACACAAAGAAAAAGCCTTCGACAAAATTCAACACTCCTTCATGATTAAAAAAACAAACAAAAAACCGTGAAAAACCTGAATACATCTAAAAGAATCTTTTTTGTCAAATTGACAAAAGCCATATGTGACTAACCCATAGCCAACATCATACTGAATAGGGAAAAACTAAAAGCATTTCCTCTAAAATCTCAACTCACAGGGCTGGGGATTTAGCTCAGTGGTTAGAGTACTTGCCTTGCAAGCACAAGACCCTGCGTTCAATCCCCAGCACCAAAAAACAAAACAAAACAAAACACAAAAAAAACCTCAACTTACCACTTCTATTCAATATAGTTCTTAAAACTTTAGCCAGGGCAATTAGGCAAGAAAAAGAAAAACAAGGTAAAAATAGGAAAAGAATTCAAATTATCCCTATATGCAATCAAAATGATCTTTTACATAGAAGACTGTAAAACCTCCACCAAAATATGCTTAGATCTGATTTTTAAAAAATCCACTTAGATCTGACAAAATAAAGATTCAGCAAAGAGGCAGGATACAAAATTAGCACACAAAATCAATAGCTTCCTTCACACTAATAATTCACCCATCAAGAAAAAAATCATGAAAACAATTACATTCACAATAGCTGCAAAAAAATATCTAGCAATCAACTAACAAAGAAGGTGAAAGACCTCTATAATGAAAATTACAAGAACAGTGAAGAAAGAAATTGAAGATATTAGAAAATGGAAAATAATCCTTTTTTCATGGATTAGAAGAACTAATAATGTTAAAATGGCCATATTACCAAAACCAATCTGTAGATTCAATGTGATCCCTATTAAAATACCAATTCTTCTCAGAACTAGAAAAAACAATCCTGACCTGGCCCTGGTATCACCATCTGCAGCCCAGCCCTACTTGTTCTGTCAGGTAGTTAGATGGCAGTGTCCTGCTACCTCAAACACTATCAGGACATGGACTGCAGTGGCAACCTGAAGCAAGGCCTACAGCTGCTACAGACTGCTGAGGAGATGGCAGCCAGTCTCACAGTCTAATTAGAATCTGGTTATGCCAACATAGTGTCTTGCCATCAATACAAAGTATAGCTTGGATGACTGCAGAATTTTCTCACCAATTCTGACTCCAGGTACAGCTGTGAAGTTATGCCTGTCCATCTCCGTCCATCTCAGTCTGGTCTGGAGCATCTGGAAGAGCAGAGTGGAACGTTTTTACTGCTGCTTCTACAGAATGTTCCTACAGAATGAAAGCCAGAAGGATGTTATTGAGCAGCTGCAGAACACCCATACCATCCAGGACATTCGGCCCAAGTTCAAGCTTCATGCATTCCTGGATAACAAGTATGTGGTCCATCTCTGGGAAGACAGTTATAACTACCTGATCTGCTACTTCCAAAGTGACAACACTGCATTGTGCAAGGTCCTTGCTAAACATATACACTTGGATGTGCAGCCAACTGAGGGAAAAGACTCCCAGCTCTCCACCAGTCGCAATTCCTCCTGCAGTGAGAGCAGCAGCCTGCAGCCCCTAGAGGTGCCCAGCCCCATTCTGGAGAACAAGGCCACCGTGGAGGTCTTGAAAGAGACCTTTTTTTGTCTCTTTGGTGCAGGGGATCGAACTTAGGGCCTTGCACTTGCTAGGCAAGCACTCTAACCACTGAGCTAAATCCTCAACCTTGAAAGAGACCACTAAATATGTCAAAGACAAAAAAATTTAAAAATTAAAAAATGTTTAAAAAAACATGCCAAGGACTGGTCCCCTCTCTCACTACTATCTGCTTCTATGCTTTCTATGGCATGGAGCAGCTGCCAAACACTGCAGAAATTGGCCCAATAGAAAGCTGCTTGCTGCTGGGTTTGGCAATTCCTGCATAAAACTCTGGAGTCTGTGGTCCAAGAAGTTGAAGTCAGAGCCCAACCATGTGGACGCAACACACATCAACTTGGCTTGCAATACAGTTGGGGAAGAGGAGGACATTTGGTCAGTGTGGACTAACTACTCTAACTCTACTTAGCCAGACAAGATCGGGCGCGTTCGGGGTGGTATGGCTGTAGACTAACTCTACTTAGCCATAGGCCTGACTAGCAAGACTGTCTGGCTGTGGATCACCCAGCAGTGAACTTGGCGAGACTCTTCACAGGACCAGAGGTTGAAACTGTGAGACTTTGTCTCCAGAACCCTTTTTAGAGAGCTGAGAAGCCATATGGACAGTATTACCAGCCCTACCTTCAGCCTGGACAGTGGCCTGCTGGCCTCTGTCTCAGTGGATAACTTGGATGGCTCCTCTGGCAAGTTCATAGGCATCTACACTGGACAGATGATCAGCATTTTAAGCATGTGATTCATGGCCTGCAACCCACTTCTGGTCACCAGAATCACACAGGAGAATCTGGAACATTAATTCCTACCTTGGTTGGATCAGTCTGGGCCATGGTGAGAGCTTGGCCTCTAGCTGTAGTGTGGACATACTGAATGAATCCCTGATGGACTGTGAAAGAGCCTCCCACCCTCAGCAGGCTCAGCTTTGCAGATCTTGGGCAAGGAAAGGACTCTGGACAAGGACTGGAATGCTCCATCAGTGGATCCTCGGGATTCTGAGTGCCAGCACTTTCTCATTTGTATGTTGTCCTTGTCCCAGCTGGTTTGCTTAGAGCCATTACCCAGCAACCTCCACAGCAGCTCTGGACACCTTCATTTAGACCACCCTCGAGAAGAGAAGCTAGGATGTAACTGGGGAAAGGAGGGATGAATTGGCAAGACTTTCCTTTCCTGAATGATGGATAATGAAGATGTTTTATTGCTGTTAGTATTATAAAGGGGAGACCTACCACTGGCAGAGAGAAACATCTCTGCTTTTATCTTCCGGTATGACTCCTGGCACTGGCTGTGATTCTTGGAATTTTGAGCTTCAGGGAATTCAGAGATTTTGGTAGCTCAGTGTACTCAGTGTCCTGGTAGAAAGAGAAATCTTGGGTACAGATTGAGCACACAAGAGGATCTGTTTTTGGAAGTGAGTCTGTGGGTTAATTGAGAACACTGGGCTCTTGTAGTGGTGGTGGGAAAGAAAGATCCCTTCTTGGCTGTACTTTATCAATAACTCTCTCCCCTGAGAAGAAAAATTATGGTAGGCTTGGGTGCAGCTCAGTGGTAGGGTATTTGTCTAGAATGTGTGAGGTACTAGGTTGAATCCCCAGTACCAGAAACCAAAAAAAAAAGTGTTGGGGGGATTATGGTAAAGAGTAACTTGGAGTAGATCACATGATAGTATTAGAAAACATTGGTTTTCTGAGTGAACTGTTGGTCAGAGGTTACTTTTCAGCTCTCTCCTGCACTGAACACATCCTGAAGGATTTCTGAGAGTATACATAGGGGTTGGGGATTTAGCTCAGTGGTAAAGCATATGCCTGGCAAGCACAAGGCCCTGAGTTCAATCTCTAGTACCCCCCTACACAAATGAGAGCATATATATATTGTCAAACTGTCGAGAATAAAATAGGTTCTAGTGTGTGAAAAGGATAAATACTTTTGTTTTCTGAAAAACAGCTATTTTGTATACTGTTTTCTATTAAAATATATCTAATTTCAAAAAAATTCTAATGTTCACATGGAAGAACAGAAGACCCAGAATAATCAAAGCAATTCTGAGCAAATACAGCAATGTGGGAGGCATCACAATACTTCATTTCAAATTTACTACAAAGCCATAGTAACAAAAACATGATAATGGCACAAAAACAGATATGCAGACCAATGCAATAGATAGAACAGAAGACAGAAACCCATGCACCTATAGCCATCTGATTCTTTTTTTTGGGGGGGGAACAGGGTCTCACTATGCAGTTAAGGCTGGCCTTGAACTCACTAGGTAGCCCAGGCTGGCCTCAAACTCACAGTGATCCTCCTGCCCAGCCTCCCAAGTGCTAGGATTACAGGTGTACCCCACCACACCCAGTGTAGTCATCTGATTCTTGACAAAAGGGTCAAAGCATACACTGAAGAAAAGATGGTTTCTTTAAAAAATAGTACTGGAAAAACTGGATATCTACAGGCAAAAAATCAATATGGATCAAGATCAGAAACTTCGAAACTGGTAGAAGAAAACATCGGGAAATTTGGGCATGGTGGTGTACACTTGTAATCCCAGCATTTAAGAGGCTGTGGCAGGAGAATTATTGCAAGTTCAAGGCCAGCCTGGGGCTACATAGTGAGTTCAAGGCCAGCATCTGTCTCAAGGGGAAAAAAAAAAAAGTAAAGAAAAGAAAGAAGGAAAAGAAAAAAATAACCAGGGAACCACTTGAAATCAGAGGCACAGGCAAAGATATGTCCAATAGCGCAGGAAAAAATATCAGGAATCAACAAGTAGGACTACATCAAATTTTAAAGCTTCTGCACAGCAAAGGAAACAACAGAGTGAAGAGACAAACCATAGAATAGGAGAAAAATCTTTGCTAACTACACTTCTGATACAGAATTAATATTTAGACTACATAAAGAACTCAAAACCCCCCCCCCAAAAAAAGCCCAACCAACAAATGGGTAAATGAACTTAATGGACACTTCTTAAAAGTAGTACAAATGGTCAGTAAGTACATCTTTAGCAATTAGGGAAATGTAAATCAAAATCACACTGAGATTCTATCTCACCCTCATTAAAATGGCTATTACCAAGAATACAAAAAACAATTAGTCCTGGCAAGGATGTGGGAAAAAGAAACACTCCTACACTGTTGATAGGAAATGTAGACTAGTACAACCACTATGGTGATTCCTCAAAAAATAAAATGTGCCATTTGATCCAGCTTTACCACTCCTTGGTATACTGCCAAAAGAATTAGAGACAGAATAACATACTGATATATGCATATGCATATTTATAGCTGCACAATTCACAGTACCTATGCTATGGAAGCAGCCTACATGCCCATCTATAAATAAATGGACAAAGGAAACATGCTGTTTATACACAATAGAGTATTATTCCACCATAAATAAGAATGAAATCATGTCATTTAATAAATTAATTTTTTTAAATGAGGGGCTGGGGATTTAGCTCAGTGTTTTGAGCACTTGCCTAGCAAGCACAAGACCCTGAGTTTGATCCCCAGTACCAAAAAGGAAAAAAAAAAAAGAAATCATGTCATCTGCAGGAAGATTGATGGAACTGGGGACATCATGTTAAGTGAAATAAACCAGCACAAAGAAGTTGAATATTTCGTGTTTTCTCTCATATGAGCAATTTATAAGTAAATTGAGAGAATAAACGATAGATGATGGAAAACTAGAAGGTAGACTTTTAGAGAGTGAGAAAGGGCATAGGTGGAAGAGGCAGGAAAAAGAGAGGGTGTAACAGGAATAAAAATAATCAAAACATATTGTATGCATGTATCAACATGCCTAGATAAATATCATTATTCTCTATTCTAATATACACCAGTTAAAAAAAAAAAAAAGTTGAAGTACCCAATGAGCTGGCAGTCGACACTCCATAAAGTCCAGAGGACTGGGGAAGAAGTTGCCTCCAACACAGACCTGAACTGGGACTCTGAAGATCCTGTTCACAGGGCGAGGATAGGGCTGGGGATTTAGCTCAGTGATTAGAGTGCTTGCCTTGCAAGCACAAGGCCCTGAGTTCGATCCCCAGCACCACAAAAAAAAAAAAAAAAAAAAAAAAACACAAGGCGAGGATAGAGCCATTTATAATTTATGTCTTGGAAGGAATGAAAGGCTAAGCTGAGCATGGTGGCACACAACTCTAATTCCAGCTACTTGGGAGGCTGAGGCAGGAAGACTTCAAGTTTGAGGCAACTTAATGAGATCTTGACTTAAAATAAAAAGGGTTGGGGATGTCACTCAGTGGTATGGGATCCCTGGATTCAACTACCAGTGCCGCCATCACCACTACCATCAAAAAAGACTGGGGTGGGTAGCAATTGGCAGGATTAATCCTGCCAATTGCCGGGCATTGTGGTACATGCCTGTAATTTCAGCACTTGGGAGGCTGAGGGAGGAGGATTGTCAAGGGTTTGAGGCCAGCCTGGGCTACATCATGAGTTCAAGGCCAGTCTGAACTGCATAGCAAAATGCTATCTCAAAACAAACAAACAAACAAACAAAAATCCTGCCAATTATGACAGGCTCGAGAAGGAAAAAAATAAAGACATAGAAGACGGAAAAGAATCCTTTAGTGTACAAAAATGGCTTTTCAGAAGCCTTCCAAGGATAAATTAACACCAACCCAGAATCAGTGCAAGGAAGAACTTTAATAGCCATGCATTTCATGATGCAGGCTGTCCCAGATATTTGAAGGATGATGCAAGAGGTAGGACCATAGACCCTGCTGCCAACCTTCCCTGTGCACAAATTTACTCAGCTTAAAGATGGAGAGGTGTATTTAGCTCAAGGTTTCAGAAAGTTTGGTCCAGGGTAGGCTAGCTCCAAGGCACAAATGGCATTGCAGAATGACATGGCAGAGCAACATTGCTTACTTCACGGTGGCCAGAAAACAGAGCAGGAGAACAGCACCAGAGATAAAGGGGCCAGGAACCAGATATAGTTCCCAAGAACATGCCCTCTTGACCCATGCAGCCACACCTAGAAGTGTGCTTTACTATCCTGCTGTCTCTTAATCCAGTCTAGTTGAAAATTAAGATGAACTGGCACAAGGCCGTTAAGGTTTATGCCAACAGGGATCAGGTGGAGGAGGCTATGAAGGACAGGAAAGTGGAGAAAAAGATATATCTTTTGGCTAACTTAATTCGATCACCACCTCAGAGTAACTCACAAAGACAGTCAAAATTTACTCAGCAAGAACCATGATGCCTGGACAGGAACCAGTGTGTCTACTGTTGGAGAGAAGGACCTTGGACAGCCACTTTTTTTTTTTTTTTCTGTGCCAGGGATCAAAAAGAGAAGGATATTGGAAAGAAGGATTGCCCCCAAAGCACCAGAACAGGCCAGCCTGGCAACAATTCACGCCAAGCTCAGAGCCAGACATACTCTCCTGAGAAGGAAGGTTGACATTAGACTGAGGAGGTCTGAGGATCCTCTAGGCTCCACTATGATCAGGTGGCATTACTATCAAATCCGTGGGGTTTTAGGTAATTGCTGATGTAGCAGGCAGGCTAATACAGCTTCTATTAGACATGGAAGATGCCTCTTCTAGCCTGACCCAGTCTGTTGGCCTCTGTCCAATGCTGACTAGCTAGTGACAGGTATAGACAGGCAGGCTAAGGTAAGAAGTTTTAGTTTCCCCCTTAGCTACGACATTGAATCTACTGCCATTACTCATTCCTTCTTATATTCCCAAATGTCCTATAACTCTGTTAGGAACCTTCTCAGTAAATTAGGTGCCTCCATCTCCCTAAAGGAAGAACAGATACGGGTCTCTGTATTGCCAGAGCAAGGAATCCATCTGTTAGCTCTCCTTATAGCAACCCTGATGGGGCTCCAGTAAACCCCTGGGGATATAATGTGCCAAGTGCAAGCCTCAGTCCAGGGTAATAACACTTTGGATTGAGCTCTAAATGTACAACCCATGAGGAAATAGCTCAAGCCTGAAATAGGCTATTCCTGGAGAAAACAGTATCCCCTTAAGCTTGAGGCTCTGGGAAATATCCAACCTCTGTTAAAAATTCTTGGAGCATGGGGTCATTAGACCATGACAGTCCCCTTGAATGAGTCCTATTCTGCTGATAAAGAAACCTAATGGTGGGGTTGGGGATTTAGCTCAGTGGTAGAGTGCTTGCCTAGCATGCACGAGGTCCTGAGTTCAATCCTCAGCACACCCTGCAAAAACAAACAAGAAAACTAATAGTGAATATCAATTTATTCAAGATCTGTGCAGTCCAAGAAGCAGTAATTCCAATATGCCCCATGGTACCTAATCCTTATACTCTGATCACCTGGGTCCCTGGGGACACAAAATATTTACTCATCCTGGACCTGAAGGATGCTTTTTTTCTGCATCTACTTCTGTCCAGAGGCAAAATACTTACTGGTATTTGACTTTGAAAGGTGAGACTTTGATTCACACAAGAGTATCTACTACTCCTAGACCAGCGATGGTGAACCTTTTAGAGCCTTAGTGCCCAAACTGCAATCCAATACCCACTTATTTATCGCAAAGTGCCAACACTGCAATTAAACTTGAATACTGAGATTTTGGTTTAGAAGAAACAATGTTATCCAGTGCTTGGCTGCTGGAGCAACTTGGCTTGCATGCCAACAGAGACAGCTGTGTGTGCTTGCTATAGCAGGGATGCCATAGGCTCACCATCACCGTCCTAGACAGTACTTCACCAGTGGTTCAGGAACAGCCCTCAAGCACAGTACTTGGAAACACATTAGCCAATGAATTGAGTCATACTAAAATATGAGACTTTGATGCAATGCGTGTAAAATTTGCTATTTGCCAGTGACACTTACCAGGATTTAAATAATATGATTACAGTTCTGAATTTCCTCATGGAAGGTTACAATGTCTCCCTTTCTAAGGCCCCAATTTCCCTAGAAAAAATGCAGTATTTGGTTTCATTCTGGCATCAGGAACCTAAACTTTGGCAATGGATGGGAAAAAGCAGTCACCTCATTGCCTTCTCCCCAGACATGAAGATAACTATGGGGCTTCTTGGGGTGGCAGGCTCCAGGCAAATTCAGACACAGAATTTTGGGTTTTGGTCAAGCCACTCTATGAATCCCTAAGGGGATGAAAGGAGGTCTGTTTACTGAACTAGAAACAGTCAAAAAGAATTCAACGGGCTGGGGATTTAGCTCAGTGGTTAGAGTGCTTGCCTAGCAAGACAAAGCCCTGTACCCCAGTACCAAAAAAAAACCCAGAACTCGAAGACTTCAAAACTAAGATGGGCCAGCCCCTGAAGCAGGACTCCCAAATCTAGAGAAGACTTTCACCTCCACAAGGGCAGTACTGTCTCCTTGGAGGCTGTATTTCAGAGAGCTGGCTCTCAGGCCCTGGAAGGTAGATGATTTACATGAAGCAGGTTCACAGAGCACTTGCTGATAACTTATTTCCACCCTTTGAGAAAAAAACAATCACACACAGCAAGTTGCACAAAGAAGCCATTACTTACAGTCAGTCAGGGACGACAGAAGCCTTGATTCCACTGGTCCCTCACAACTCAAGAAACCTGTCCTAGAGAATGAAGTCTCAACTTCATGTGTCCCACTGGCACCACAGCCAAGGAACCCCAAAAGGCAGCCTGGGAAAAACTGAAATACAAGCTGCTTTCATGGGAGAGAGCACCCAGTATACCTATGGTCTAGATCTAAAATGTATCTCAAGTCTTATGCATTCAGAGATGGGCTTTCAGAAGATGATTACATCATGGATGTGCTATACTCAGTGTACTAATTGGTAGATTAATCCTTTGATGAATCCATTGCTGAACATGCTGTAGGAGGTGGGTACTAAGGTGGAGATAGGTCACTGGGGACATGACTTTGGAGGGTAGATCTCTGCCTCCCCCCTGGAGTTTGCTGGCTGCCATGAACTTCCTTCCACCATGCCATTTCTGTCTTAGCATTGACTGAATATTCTGAAACCACAAACCAAAATCAACTTCTCAAGTTGCGTATGTCAGGTTATTTTGTTCCAGTGATGGGAAAGGTGATTAATACACTAATAGACTGAAGTGAAGCCTGTAGGTCCCCTTGGAACATGCTCACATGCACATGACCAGGAGCTTAGGGGAAGGAGAGGCCAACACTCCTCATCCTGCCATGGGAAGGATGTGGACTGTAGCCTCATATGGTTTAAGCGACAAACCCCAGTGGTCCAAGCCTATGTTGGTCAGATTAACCAGAGTGGCTGCTGGAGCAAGAGACTCAAGTGAAACCTAAATTTCAGCCCCAAAACTGCCTGGCCCTGGCACAGCATTGTGATCTGACATAGGCCCAAGCCTCTAGCCTACACTGTCTTGTGTGAGCCAAGAGTGTAACAACTTGAAGGTCCTGTCCCTTGGCTACCTCTCAAGGTTAAGTCAGCAAGGGGGAAAATGCCTCAACGGTTGAGGCAATGCCTTCACCTCCCAGGAGGACAGGTCAGCCTCTCACCATAAAAGTGGTTCCTTCCCCATCCATCACAACCACTGTGTAAATGAATGCACCTACCAGGGTCTTCTACCTGTGGGGCATGGTGGCCAGGGGAGCCCACGAGGCCCTGACTATTGCTCTGAATATTCCACCTGCCAACTTCAGATCCCTGACAGCAATAAGCTCTCTTTGGCCTCTAGAAATGAGTCCTTTATAGTTTCTGGTTCCAGCTGAGGTGTTCCAAGGAAAGGCCATGGAGTATAAGCAGTTATCTCCTGACCTCTGTGGGTGTGTCCTCTGTACAGTGAGGAGACTGGATGCAAACAAGATGATCATCCAGCCTAGGGGGCCTGTGTCCATAGTGGGTGTGGCTGCAGGTGCTGATGACAGCCTGTGGTGTGTGGTGTGAGGGGTTGGGTGACCAAGTTTATTCCAGTGCTTGTCTCTGGCAGGAACATGAATTTGTGTTCCTGTATTGAATTCTCATTTCCTTTTAACAGTACGTCAATTAAGCTCTGAGTTTCAGAGAGGCAGAGAAAGCCTGGATCACCTTGCAAGCACCTGGACTCCATATGTGACTTTAGAACCTCTGCATGTCACCTGGATTGTTTCTGTGCTGGCTCTGAGTGTGCTCTACTAAATGCAAGCCACACTCACACCTGGCTATACTCAGGAGCCCTGTTACCTTCCAAGGGATGGAGCTGGGCTCTAGGTGGCTCTAATGGGGGATGAATTTTAAGAAAAGGCATCAGATGGAGCAGTCAGAAGTGAACTCTGGGCACTCTGCTTCTGGACATGAGTGAAAACATTCCTTTACTGTTGAACCACTCTGAACCACTGATCCCCAAGGAAAAACACTTTGGGTGATGTCTTGAACCTGCTGTCCGACAGGGCTTATGCCTGCTCCTCACCTGCAGACCCTGGGGTCTGCCCTCTGTACTAAGCTCACAACTACAAATTGAACCTTGAGTGTGATCAACACAAGCTTTATTGAATGGAAGTCAAACATTCCAGCAAGTAAACATACATTTTATATGAAGTTGGACATTGTCTTTAAGAGAGCAGCTCTAAATCCTCATCAACATTCTAAGTTCTTGCCAATATAAATGGTCTCATATAAAATTAAGTATTTTAAGGCTGTAGATTTATTCACATTTACACCAGTAAATGGTTCATCCTATGTGAATTTTCTGATGTTGAGTAAGCCTTGAGCTCCGATTAAAAGCTTTGCCACAGTCATTACATTTATAAGGCTTCTCTCCTGTGTGAATTCTCTGATGTATAATTAAATGTGAACGCCACCTGAATATTTTCTCACAGTCATCACACTGATGCAGCTTCTTTATAGTGTTCACTTTTTTACGGCTCACAAAGGTGGGCCCTTGTAGGGTGTTCCCATATTCATAGTACCACTGGGCTCTCGTATGTATTCTCTGGTGTTCAATAAGATATGAACTCCGACTGAAGGCCTTTCCACATTCATTACACTCATAGGGCTTCACTCCTGCGTGAATTATCTGGTGTTGGAAGAGGGTCGAGTTCTGACTGAAGGCTTTCCCACATTCATTACACTTATATGGTCTCTCCCCAGTGTGGACCCTTTGGTGGATAGTGAGCTGTGTGCTCATACTGAAGGCTTTTCCACACTGAAGGCATTCAAAGGGCTTCTCTCCTTTATGGATTCTCTGATGGTAAATGAGGCTGGAGCTCTGGCTAAAGGCTTTCCCACAATCATTACACACATAAGGTTTTTCTCCAGTGTGGATTCGCTGATGCTGAATAAGATGTGAACCCTGGACAAACCCTTTTCCACAGTCATCACATTTAAATGGTTTTTCTCCAGTGTGAGTTCTCTGATGGCGAATAAGCCGTGAACTACAACCAAAGGCCTTTGTACACTTGTTGCATTTATAAGGTTTCTCTCCAGTGTGAATCAGCTGATGCTGACTTAGGCGAGAGATCCACCTAAAAGCTTTCCCACACTCATTGCACTTAAATGGCTTCTCCACCATGTGACTTCTCTGATGTGCAACAAGGCTTGGACCTTCTGAGGCTCTTGGAATTTGAGGTTTCTCTGTAGTGTGCATCCTCTGGTGCTGAGCTAGAGTTGAGCTCTGGCTGAAGGCCTTGCCACACTCCTTGCACAGGTAGGGCCTCTCTCCAGTGTGAGTTCTCTGGTGTCTGACCAGCTGTGACTGCTGGCTGAAGGCCTTGCCACACTCACGACAGCTGTAGGGCCTTTCTCCAGTGTGGATTCTCTGATGATGGATGAGGCTTGAGCTCTGGCCAAAGGCTTTGCCACATTCTTCACATCTGTACGGCTTCTCTCCGGTATGAATTCTTTGATGCTGAATTAGTTTTGAGCTCAGGCGAAAGGCTTTTCCACACTCAACACACTTAAATGGTTTCTCTCCAGTGTGGATTCTCTGGTGCTGGTGGAGCTGTGAGCATAGCCTGAAGACTTTTCCACACTCCTCACACTTGTACGGCTTCTCCCCATGACACTTACCTGGAGGATTCCCCTGCAGGCAATCAGGTTGTTTTAGGCATTGTTGACATCTGTGAGGTTTCTCCTGGTTCAAAGCCAGGTCTAAAGAGGATCTGAGACTGCTGCCACACACCTCACATCTCCGCAACCCTTTTGCACTGTTCCTCTGATGTATCTCAGGCTGATGACCCTGATCACTGGCTCTCAGCTCCCTGTGTTCCTGGGCAGTGTCCTTGGCGACAGTCTTAGGAGCTGCAGTCCCCTTCTTCAAATAATGCTTCTGGAAGAGGGAGCCCCTTACCGTTAGCCCACAGCTATTTGAACGACTCTCTGACGAGACTTCAGATTTCCAAGTGTCTCCACAGCCAGGACCTTGAAGTTTGAGAACATCGATGTCCTTACAGGCCTGCTCACAGTTAGGTTTAATGGTAGAATCTGAAACAATCAGGAAATAAAAATCCTCATTATATACTGAGCTTAGAGAAAAGACAAGGACCATGGGAAGAGGGTAGACGCCCACACGTCTCAGGCAAGTTGCGTCCGTGACACACCCTAAATGGAAACATGGTAAGGAGATCCTTGGAGAGTTCTCACAATGTGGCTTCATTTACACTCTATTCATTCATTCAACAAGGATGAAGTGCTCATTTCTATTAGGCAGAGTGCTAAGAGGTGCATGTCCTAAAAGGGGTTTGTGAGCAGGGGTGCACCCTACAGGGTGTTTTGGAGTGAATGTCTACAAGGAAGCCAAGTGAGGATGGACAAAGTGAACCTGAGAGGGTGCAGTCTGCCAAGAAAAATTTGGCGGTGGCGGTGGTGGGATCAGAAGCCCACAGCATTCTGGCTGGCAAGTGAGGACAGAGCAGATCTGACATGTGAACAGAAGGAAAGGGCAGGAACAAGAGGCTGAAGACCTGCTGGGGGCACAAAAGGAAGAGGCCAGAAGGAGGCTAATCTTGGAGGGCTGCTCCAAGCAGGACTCCAACTTCTCAGCTCCCTCCAGCTGCACTGGCACTGACACTTCTTGAGAGGCTGCAGGTCAACTGGCCAGCCAGCAGTCCATCTTGACTTGTTTCCTAGGAGGGGTCTATGTACCCATCAACCTCCCCAGATACCCACTTCTCTTCTGGACCCTCTAAATAAAACACAGGTACCTTCCCATTCTGAAATCTCCAGAGCACCTCTACTGAACTCAGACTTCCTCCTGATCATAACCTCAAAACACCCTGGTTCTACCTACAGTGAATCTGCAGCCCCCTTACAGGGCTTCAGCCTTGCCATGTTTGCCCACTCCTCATCATCGGAGCTGAGCCTTCAATTCCAGTGATCTACACAAGTCTTCCTGTCAGTCCTACAGTAAGGAAGGGTGCCACCCATGCAGCCTCTTTTGTACAAGGGAACAGCTCCTAGCTGATGCTCTGTTAGTTTTCTACCACCCAGTGAGGGCAGGAAAATCCCTATCCACAGGTAAGCAGACTAGCTCAGAGGGGGAACAGTGCATCCAAGGGCACGTAGGTAGTGACAGACTGGAGCACCATGCAACTCTCCTCACCTTACCATACAGTAGAGATGTGCCTTGCCTGGCCCTCCTCTGGAGCTTTCCTTAGCCATGGTGGGGGGAGGACAGTGAGACACACAGCAAGTACTGTTCCTTTGTCCCCTGTTGGAACTCACAGTTGCCTTGGCAGAGCCTCAAAACAGCTGGATGCAGCCCTGCCATTGTTAAGCCAGGAATTGCCCAGCCTCCTGCTGCTTAGGAGGATGAAACCTCTATGTAGATAAGCAGCTTGCAGCCAAGAGCAACCACTGACCAAAGGAAAAGAATGTATCTGTTACATATAAGCCCACAGAACTATCTAATTCTGCTACCTCTACCGGTCTTTGCTGCCATGGTGCACTCTATAATCTCCCCTCCACCTTGGAGACACCTTACTGGGAGGCTGGGTTTTAAATGGCCACCTTTATACCCTCCCTCCTTTCCAGGGAGATCAGAAGGAACCAATCTCTTTAGGGGAGCTGCATAGAAAATTACATGGAAAAAGAGTTGCTGCAGATATAAATAGTTACGATGAGTTTGTTAGTGTGGCCTTTATTTCAATACGACTATGTCCTTACAAGGATTTGAGCACAGAGGCACAGAGGAAGAAGTCAGTTGAGTGAAAACAGGGGCAGACGGATGCAGCTACAAATGGAGGAGGACCAAAGACATACTACAAGAAGGGTTCATTCCCTGGAGCCTTTGTGGAGAAATGGCCCTGCAGACTTCTGGCCTCCACAGCTCTGAGACAATTTCTGCTGTTTTAAGCCACTCAGTTCGTGGTTCGTTCCAGCAGCCACAGGAGACTAATGCATGCAGGGCCTGATCCAAGGGGCTTAGGTCACCTAAGCCCCAAAATGTTCTGGAGGGAGCTGCTGGAAAAGGATCTGCCTCAACGAACATGGAACCTGAGAGTCAAAGTCAGTGGTTCACCTTGATCCACAGATCTGTGCCTCTGCTTAAAAGACTGTTAGTAAAATTAGAAATTGCACAAAATTTGGTAAGATTTCAAACATGAACTGTTCTTTGTGAATGCACAGCTGTTTTGTGTCCCTGCTGTTCTGTGGTTTGGTCCCCCCACACCTGAATGGGCTTCCTTCCAGCCCTGTGCCTCTTGCATGGACTCCCGAGCACTTCAGCCTCCCACTGCTTCAAGGGCCTGCTTTGGCTCCTCCTTACCTAGGGCATCTCTTTGACAAGGGCTGTACCTCACCTGTCTGCAATGTCCATGGTGCCTCGGTCCCCTCTGTTCCCTGCAGGTCCAGGACCCATGGCTCCTGTCCCTGCTCCAGCCGGGAGATCAGCTCAGGCTTGAAGACCAGGAATCCTGCTGTGTGTGCAGCAAAGAAGAAAATGCTGGAAGCACAGCCAGGGTCCAGCTGTACCTAGTCTCCACATCTGGAGGATGGGGGCTGCCACGATAATCAGACCCTTGTGGAAGGTGAGGATGTGGACACCCCACAACCCCTTCCATCCAGGTGCATCCAGCTCCCCAGGCCGTACAGTGAAGAGCATCCCAACTCCCACAGTCTCAAGGGAACTTGGTCATCAAAGAGTTTGTAAAGAACAGGCTGTTCTACCCAGGGCAGAGAGGAAGGAGAAGAGGAAGCCCCAGCCCCAGACAGTGCCTCACTCAGCAGAGCCAGGACTCTTTCAGTTCAGAGGGCTGGGCTGCCACAAGAGGTAGATGGTGAAGAAACAAGATTTAAAAACAACAAAAATAAATAATCAAATGAAGCAGATTTCAAATAAGGCTCTGAGGTCCAGTCCTCGCCTTTGGCTTTCCAGGCTCAGTCTCTGCACAAATGACCCATCAAGAGACTATGGAACAGCGGAGACCTGTATGCACATCCCTGGTCCCTTACTTCTGGGGGCTACCAGCCCCTAGGCTATGCAACAGCTCCAAATCCTCATCATTGCCTGTCAATATAGGGAGGAACATCTGACCGAGGGCAGCCAAACCCTTAGGTTTGACGCTTCCCCCAGGCTTCCTGCCATGGGGGAAAAGGCAGGCAGAGGTCTTAAAGGCCCACAGCAAGAGTCTCAAGCCATCGTACACAGACAGGACCCCATACTCAACAGACAACTGTGTTCTCTCCAAGCACAGGTGGAACTGGGAAATATCCTTGGATCCAGCCACAAGAGGAATAGGGCTGTACCAAAGAACATACACAGAGCCCAATGCCACTCATTATGAAACTTAGCACAAAAAGGCAGCTCACAAACTCTCAGTTACTTGGAAATCAAATAATGAGTCACTAAGTGATTCTAAATGATACAATAGACAAGAAAGGATTGTTCCCCGGAGCCTTTCAGTGGTGTATGGCCCTGCAGACGTCTGGCCACACATCAAAATTTGTACAATGAAGCTGAAGCAGCATATAAAGATAAAATTTTATATTTTTAAATACATTTACTAGCAATAAAAATAGTAAAACACACATGTGGTAAGTACTAAACTCAGGAAGTTGGGAAGAAAACAGCACAACAAATCCAAATAATTAAAAGAAAAAGAAAATAACAACAGTGGGATAGAAATCAACAAAAAAGAGAAGAAAGACAACAACATTTTCCACCCCCACCCACCAAAAGATTAGCAAAACCAAAAGCAGTTTTTTTGAGAAGATGAACATGATAGTCTTGCAGCGAAAGTTGTCAAGGTCAATGCAGTGAAAAGATGCTGCCAAAAAACAAATTGTGGGATTGAGGATTTAGCTCAGTGGTAGAGCACTTGCCTAGCAAGCACAAAGGCCTGAGTTTGATCCCTAGTACCTCCCCCCAAAAAATAATAATCCAGGAATGGTGGCACACACCTGTAATACCAGCATGTGGGAGGCTGAGCCAGGAGGATTGCTTTGAGTTTGAAGCCAGCCTGGGCTACATAGTGAGGTCAAGGCCAGCCTGAACTACATAGTGAGATCTTGTCTCAAAAAACTAAAAACAGCTGGGGATTTAGCTCAGTGATTAGAGTGCTTGCCTAGCAAGTGCAAAACCCTGAGTTCAATCCCTGGCACACACACAAAAAAACCCCCACCAAAACCAAACAAACAAAACCCAAAAATCCCTTTATTTTCTTTTTTTTTTTAGGTGCTGAGGATCGAACTGAGGGCCTTGCGCTTGCTAGACAAGTGCTCTACCACTTGAACTAAATCCCCAACCCCCCAAAAAATCAAAGAACAATAATAAACAGTTGGAAAAGTAGCTCAGTGTGAGGCCCTAGGTTCAATAGATACTCAGATGATTTGGAGAAACAGCTGTTTGGGCAAAACATCAGAAAGCTGGGATACCAGACTTGCTAGAATGCAGGGTGCAGGCTTGGTCCAGCACTCCAAGAAGCATCTACCCAACTAGGTACATCCC
Organism: Hystrix cristata; assembly: GCA_004026905.1. Taxonomy (NCBI): domain Eukaryota; kingdom Metazoa; phylum Chordata; class Mammalia; order Rodentia; family Hystricidae; genus Hystrix; species Hystrix cristata. Next base: position 6,457 of record PVJO010024257.1, on the reverse strand, counting down.
CATCCACCTCACTCCTCCTCCCCTTACCTAGGGACTCTCTCAAGGGACCAGGATGCTCTTGTGTTGTGGGACTGGAGAGGACTTGGGCCCAACACAACAGAGGATTTGATAATAACCAAGAGGCACATCAAGGAGCAAGTTGGATCCACACTGTCTCCACAAAGGTGAAACCCCCCAAAAAGACCATCTTTCAGGGACAGAAGTAGTAGTAAGGGTGAGAGAGAAAGACTGAGAGTAGGACAGGAGGGGAAGGAAGGGGTGCCTCATGGCATCTGCAAATACTCCCAGGGCATTGCTGCCACTTCTGCTCTGGTTTTACAACCATTTCCATGGGTTCCTCAAGCGAATTTTTCTGTCTAAGGTAGTTCAGATTTGTGTCTATTTCTTATACATTAATTGAACTTAGGAAAAAAGAAGGCTTTATTGGTTCCCAGAATTCCACCTGGCTAGTGGGAACTGAGTTACTTCACATGTACAAAGCCTGAAGCCAGACTGGCTCACTAAACAACCTCAAGCCTGCCATTTAGCTCACCAGCCTGAGCATTCAGCCTCAATGTCCCCAGCCTCTGATGGATACCTGGTAGGGTGTGTGCTAACAGATGGCACCGAGAACAGGGGTCCCCAGGTGCAGCCTCACCTAGTCCAGCAACACTGCTGTGGTTCTCCAGCATCACTTCCCTGTAGAGGGCTCTCTGGCCAGAGTCCAGACACTGCCACTCCTCCCGCGAAAAGTGCACAGCCACATCGCCAAATGTCACCGCCTCCTGAAAGGACATATACCAGTCCCCCAGGGATCCCAGGTGACAGCCCCATTCTGGTACCACATCACGGCATTTCTCAAACAGGTGCACCACGGGGTTGGTAGGCAAGTCATCTGGTTCCTTTGGCTCTAAAGTCTTAGGAAAAGGGAATTGTTGGTGGGAGGAGGAACCCAGTCCATGGTGACCTTAATACCCTTCCCCCTGAAGAGCCCCAGATGAACCCTGGTCTGGGCAGAAATTTGCTCACTGCCTTGGGGATGGGAACAAAGGGGCCTTCCTGATCCTGGTACAGGCCACAATGAGGGCCAAGGTGGGGTCTAGGCACAGGCCTAGCGTCCAAGGTTCCCGCTTCATGGGACACAGGAGGGAATGGAAGTAGGCAGGGTCCTACCATGAGTTCCACAGATAGGCCTCCAATCGTCGTGGTTGAGACACCTGTAGGAAATTATGAAAAGAATCAAAGGTCAGGGTGTTAGAAGCTTCCTATCTTCCAGGATAATTAAGGGGGTACAGCATTCCCTGCTCCCGCCCCAGATACTACTACTTTTTAGTGACAGGGTAGTTGGCTGAAAGAGCACTGGTACTTGAGTATCTACCCTTTGAAGCCTTGTTCATCTTTCAATCTGTATGTGTGATGTGTGAATCACTCCAGAAACACTTCTGGAGGGGCTGCCGTGTGCCACACACTCAACTAAGAAGGTAGTAATGAAGACACAAGGATAGAGCCTTCATGGAGCAGTCTAGTGGAGGGGAGAGTCAAATATCCACAGATCACAATGATGATACTGCTAAAGGGAGCTAGGAAGCATTTAAACTATAAAACTGATAAAAAAAAGTCACTTCCCTAGGGACTTAGGACAAGGTAATGCTGGTAGGGAGAGCACTATAAGCGGCAGGAACATGTGCAAGGAGCCTGAGGTAGAAGGTAATGAGCTAAGTGAGCCAATGTGTGTGGATCATAGGCAGCAAGAGCAGGGAGTGACTGAAGCTGTAACAGACAGGAGCCAGGACCATGGGCTGCAGGAAGCAAGGATCTGACAGGACGCAGGAACCCTACTCCCAAGTACTAAACAGGATGTGGCTACAGTTGGTTTGTCACCAGGATGGCATCAGCCAATGGATGCAATCCAATGTAGATCATCCACCTCAGTTGAACCAATGACCTCAAACCCCTCCTTAGGCATCGCCTGGGAAGTCCAAATGGGAAGCAGCCAGCTTTCTAGGTAAACCTGGGACACGGACACAGACAACGGGCCCAGGCCACTGACACAGGGAGGCTACCGCAAGCAGCAGTGACCACTGGAGAAAGACCCTACCCTGTGTCTAAGCAGCAGTAATGTGGCTGCCAGGGCTGGACCTGGAATCCGCTGCAGAGAAGGGCACACTTGGGAAGCGGCCAGAATTCAAAAGATCAACTGTCTATCCCACCCAAGGGACCGCCGTTTTTGGAACTGTCACCAATTCTAGGCCTTTCAAGGGCAGAAAGTGAGAAGACAGGGGCCTAGGAAGTGATTATACAGGGGGAAAATGGAACCCGCGGGGCAGAACGAGGGCAGGAAAAGGCCGCAGTTAGCGCTCGCCTTACTCAAGCCCGAGACCAGAGCCCGCGGGCAGAGGAACTGCAAGGCTCGACCACTCGATTCCTTCCATCTGCCGATGCTAGCCGGAGCGGCCGCTGCCCGACCAGGTCCTCCGTTAGGCGCTCACGGCGGCTCCGAGCCGCCCGCGCCATCTGCTCTCCCCGGTGTAAAGACCACTGACACTCTGCCTGAAAGCGAGAAGCACAAGACCGAGCCACCGAGCAGACTCACCCTCCCTGTGCCTAGTCTGAGGCCCGCCGGAGGCCCATACTGCGCGACGTCGCCGGAAACGGGCTTCGGACGCCCTCCCCGCCTCGCAGACTTCCGGCCGTTCTGGTCCGCCCGGAGGCCCGGCCGTCTCAATGGTTCTCAGCCTCATCTCCGGGGTTAGGACGAAAATGAAGGAACCAGAGCTCAAAAGAGAGCCTGAAGCCCGAGAGGAGGTGGGCGCGGCTGCAGCCTGGGGAGGGGGACAGAGGCCAAGGAAGGCGGTCTGAAGCCCTGGACTCCGCAAGGGATGATGCGGCTCGCCCCCCGACTCTCCGTATCCCGCACGCTCCCGGTAACGCTGCAGAACCTGCGCGCCTCGCTCCCTCGGGGAGCCTGAACGGCCCCGCGTGGTTCCTGTCGTCTAAAGGGGCTGGCGCTCGGAAAGCTTAAAAAGTAGATTCACACTCAGTGTTAACGATCAAACGCCGGATCCCTGACAGACAGTGGCGTCTGGAGCAGTCAGTTCTCAGCTTCCCCAGGGAGTCCCGATGGAAAACAAAGCAGCTTCCTTCCCCAGTGGCAGGGACCCTAGCACCCCTGCCCAGAGGTGCTGAGACCCCAGCAGCTCTTTGCCCAGGACTGGGAGCTCCACAGATCCTAATGTGATGGGGAATAACTCCCAACCTGTTCGATGTCAGATGTGCCAAGTTCGTGGCTCTTGACATCGCAGAATGAATTTCGAGGGCAGAGGAGGAGTAGAAAAAGTTTATTGAGAGAACCCTCCTGAGAGACAAGAGGGGTCCGGAAAGTGGGTTCCTACTGAGGCTCTTTGTCCAAGAACGTCCAAGCTTTCGGCGAGGCTCATTGGCCCAGGTAGTGCCAATTACTGTGTAATCTCAAACTGCTGTTTATTTCTAGGGAGGCTGGTAGGCCTGGCTTTTGTGTCTCAATCTTGAGACCTGGCTCTCTTCAATTTGCCTCCAGCTACAATTTTGATGTATCTCATCTTCTGCACTAACTCCCTTGAGGGCCTGATCCCTGACTGATTGCCTATTAATTTTCTATCTAACTTAGCTGTCTATAATACTGTCACCTTCTTCCTTTAGAACCCCTACCTGCAGATGGTTTGAGGCACTTCTTGTTGGAATCCCCCTGCTTTCTGGTGCCTTCAGATTCAACTGGACAGTGTTCCCGAAGTTATAAGCCATACTGCATGTCACTCCCCAAGAACACTGGAAACATTTTTGGTGGGAGGAAAAAAAGGTTTATTCAAAGTTGGCTCTGACTGATCCTGGGAGGCCTCTTGCTCCCTCCAATCTCTATCTCCCTGTGCTCAGGTGTGCAAAGGATTTTTATTGTTAGGAAGAATTGCGGAACACAGTGAGACCATGGACAGGAGTCCTGTGCTGGGGTGGGGTCTTTTCTCAGCAGCGGGTGATTTCTTCTTGGCCATGCTCGGCTCCACCATCTCCCTTGTCAAAAAGACACCAGATCTCAATCTCTTAGGAGCAGCATTTGCATTTTCTTTTCAGCTAGGGCTACTTTTTTGCAAGTCCATTCATATGAGTTGGAGGGGGGCTGTTTAAAAAGGCTTCTCTCTCTCTTTTTTTTTTTTTTTGGCTTCTCTTTAAAAATTAGAGTACAAAAAAGAATGAGCTGTTAGAGGACTAGGAAGAGAAAAGAAGTTTTGGGAAGGAAGGATGCTGTATTGAAAATTTTGTTTGTTTTGAAACAAGGGCTCACTATGTAGTTCAGGCTGGCCTTGAACTCGCTATGTAGCTCAGGCTGGCCTCAAACTCATGGCAATCCTCCTGCTTCAACCTCCCAAGTGCTGAGATTATAATCATGCACCTCCACATCTGTCTTTGAAAACTTTTCTCTTTTATTTTTTTTGTATGTTGAAAATGTAATTTTAATAGATAATTCTTCATTTTACACAGGAGCACAATAAAATGCACCACATTCTGAAGAAACTCCAAAAGTTATGAGAATAAGAGTGAAGAAAATTCAGATGGGCTACGGTATCCATTACCTTAAACTTCAAGACACAGCAATTCTGACCCAAAGGTTAACATTTACATATTTACGACTGGCTACATAAGACTTAAAAGTAACAAGAATTGGGAATTAGATGTGCAGAGAGGTGGGAAAGAACAATTTTGTGAGGGAAGAAACTCTTTATCAATGAAAATTTACTAAAACCAAATTAAAGAAAAGCTCCCACAGCATACTAGAAAGGATAGATGCAAGACTCATGAACTAAAATCTGATGCTCTTGAAGGAAGAAATCTTTCTGATGATACTAACGCAAGCTGGTTGCTTGAGAGTTCCTCTTAGTTCTGTAAGAAAAACTTACAAATATCTCTGCAAACCCCAAATGATTATCAGATTGGTGTTTCCTAATCACACACCAATGGTCATACGTGAAATTTTCAGACAAAAACCAAAAAAAAGGTCGTAATCCACATTTGAGGGGGATAAAAACAATATGTGAAAGTCGTAGATGTCAGTCCCAACTGCTTTGTTTGCTCTAACTCCTGGACAGTGATTTTCCAACACTGTGGCACGACACCAGTGATCACCTAACCAGACAACACAAAACATTTATTTCAAATTTCTAGAGGGTTAAAAAAGGTCAGATACTGATGCTTTATGCATGCTCAGGGCCGGTTTATAAATATTCCATTCATTAATATCTTAACACAAATCTGTGTCAGTGAGAACAAGTTGGCAAATCCATCTCTTGCCATTCTATTTGTCAGATGGTGAAGACCAAAACAGACGGTTACATCAGTTTTAATTTTTAAATATGATCGTCACATTAGGAAAATGAAATAAACACAGTAAAATAAACTGTACAAAGGCAAAGTAGAATAACAAAAAATATTTTACTAAAACATAAGATTTACAGAGGTTTCCAGACAAGCCATACAAAATGGTCACAAGTTTTTTTTTGAAGGGGGGAGTCTACACTTGACAGCAAAGTCACAATGTTATTAGTGAAGGCCATGATGTTTGTTAATGTTCCCATTTTGGTTCAATCAGCTTGTCCATCTATAGCGTCTAAATGAAGTTAGACTTGGCTAGAGAGCGTATTCTAAAGAATTGGTTAGCTGCTTTTAAACTGATGCAATTAGATCACCATAAAAGGGGGGGGAGGAGCCCATACAATTTTGAAACTACCTTCCCCCTCAAAAAAATAAAATAAAGAACACCCATACCCCTGCAGCTAACCCTGACAACTACCTTCATTCACTGTGCTTTATACTTAAACCATGATGGGGGAAATGAGTAAAAGCAGAAGGCCACTGCTTTTAAACATTTCACAACAATCTAGATGATACTTCTAGCATCTGCTCATGCTTTACAACAGTGAATCGGGACAAGACATAGATTTGCTAATGTGCATTTAATCACCAAAGGACTGAAAATGTCTGAGCTTTTATTCTGTAATGTTTCTAAGACTGTGTCCATTAAATGCAAACAAAAAAGGAAGATGTCTTGGCAGAACAGGAGAAGTGACACAAACTTGATGATCGACTGGTTTAAATATTATTCATGGCATATAGCCTAGTCTATGCTCTAGCTGTTTCTATGGCTTGGGCTTCGCTGGTCTTCCACTGCTCCGCTACATCATTTGCTAACGGATCATCTGGATTAGGAGCACTTAACAAAGCCTGGATCGATAGCAGAACTGTTTGGATCTGCAGTGCTGGGGACCACATATCTTTCAAAATATCTAAACATATTCTTCCCAACTTGTCTACATTAGAATGATAAATTTTGGTCATGAAACGTACTTTAGGTGCTGCCATTGGGTATTCTTCTGGAAGAAATAGTTCAAGTTTAAAAGTCCCTCCCTCAAAAGGGGAATCCTGGGGGCCAGCAATGACCACATGAAAGTAA
>PVJO010024256.1:0-24694 GCA_004026905.1 Hystrix cristata | reverse complement strand
TTCTCTCTTTGCTTCCCATCTGCCATGCCATGAGTTTCATCCCCTCTGAGGTAGAGCCAGCCAACTGTGGACTGAAACCGCTAGAAACTATGAGACAAAATAAACCTTTCCTGGGGCTGGGGGTTTAGCTCAGTGGTTAGAGTGTTTGCCTTGTAAGCCCAAGGCCCTGAGTTCAATCCCCAGAGGGGGAAAAAAAAAACCCACCTTTCCTCCTTTAAACTGTGGGTGTTAGGTATTGTGTCTCAGTGATGAGAAAAGTAAAACAACTTCAAAATAAAATCTTTTCAAAAATCTTAATGATGAACTTGAACTTTCCTCCATGTACCTAAATTTTAAATATCAGGTTTCCTATCTAAAATGACTACTTTGATTCCTGATCAAAAATTTTCCCTGATAGGGGCTGGGGATTTAGCTCAGTGGTCAGAGTGCTTGCCTAGCAAGCTCAAGGTCCTGAGTTCGATCCCTGGCACAAAAAAAAAAAAAAAAATATTTCCCTGATAGGGCAGGGTACAACCCTTAGCCACTGAGCTGGAAGCCCTGGGTTCAATCCCCAGCACTGAAGGGGGGGGGGTGATCTTTCAGATTCTAGATGATGCCATCATACAAAAAAGGGTTCTTTGATTCATTTTCTAAAAACAAATGTATTGCTAAAATTCTGTGTGAGGGGTTGGGGATTTAGCTCAAGTGATAGTTCTCTTGCCTACCAAGTACAAGGCCATGAATTCAATCCCCAGCACCCACCAAAAATAAAGTGATTTTGGCTTCTTAAATCACATCTTTTTTCATGACTACTATTTCAAAGTAGTGAAACTTGTTTCATACAAATTTTTTTTCATGACTAGCATTTCAAAATAGTAAAATGTATTTCATACATACTGACGGGTTACATTTCCCATTTCAATAAAATTCAACCCCTACAGAAGAAGGGCTAAACATCACTCTTCAGTGTGCGGTGATTCATTTATAAGTTCACTTTTTCAAAGCCGAGGAAGTTTTTTGTTGTTTTAAAACCATAAACTCTTGTCGCTGTCATACCATACTTGCTTTTTTTCGGGGCAGGGGTGCTGGGGATCAAACTCAGGGTCTCGCGCTTGTTAAGCAAGCGCTCCATCACTTGAGCTAAGTCCCCAAGCCCTGCTTTTTTTTTGGTGCTGGGGATCAAACTCAGGGCGTCATGGTTGCAAGGCAAGCACTCTAACCACTGAGCTAAATCCTCAGCCCAACCCTGCTTTTTAGACTAGAAATTAAACCCAGGGTCTCTCTTGTGCTAGGCAAGTGCACTATTATTGTGCTGTACCCCAGCCCTTTTTAATTTTTATTTTGGGACAGGGTCTCACTAATTTGCCCAGGCTGACTTTGACTTATGATCTTCCTGCCTCAGCCTCTAGAGTAGCTAAGATTACAGGCATGTGTCACTGTGCCCAGCTTATACTTGCTATTTGATTAAAATCATTTAGGTCTAGGGGACTGGGGATTTTGCTCAGTGGTTAGAGTGCTTGCCTTACAAGTGCAAGGCCCCAAGTTCAATCCCTGGCACCAATAAATAAATAAATAAACAAATAAATAAAATAATTCAGGTCTCAAAAATGTCCATTCAGAGGTATCTGTGCTCTCAAGTCACACAGTACTGCACCTGCAATCTGATTAAATTCATTAGGTCTCAAGAAAGTCAAGAGATATCTGTGCTCCTGTGTTCACTGCAGGGCTATTCAGAATAGTGAGCTAAGGAAACAACCTAAGCATCTGGCAACAGATTTTAGAGTCTGGATCTTTCCCTTGACATCTACATGTTCTAAGCTTGGTCCCTAGCATAGCGCATTAAGATTAAGAAAATACCTTTTTTTGTTTGTTTTTCTGGGGACAAGGTGTCTCTATGTACAGTAGTTCAAGCTGGACTCTAACTCATGATTCTCCTGCCTCAGCCTCTTGAGTGTTCAGATTACAGGCATGCATCACCACAGCTGGCCAGAAAATACTACCAGTTTTGCTTATACGTGGAATCTAACAAACCTGAATACATACAGAGAAGAACAGTGTTGCCGCAGGTGGGGAGTTGAGGGAACATAGGAGATACTGGTCAAAAGGTGAAAAGCAATAGTAACATAGGATGCGATAAGTACAGAGACCTAATGGACAGCATGATGACAGTTAAAAACACTGCCTTATGGGCTGGGGATTTAGCTCAGCAGTTAGAGTGCTTACCTTGCAAGCAAAGGCCCTGAGTTCGATCCCTAGTTCCAAAAAAAAAAAAAAAAACACTGCCTTGTGTATTGGAAATTTGTTGGGCAAACAGATTTCAGGGGTTTGGTACTTGGCATGCGCACGCATGCACACACACAGTTTCCTGTGTGAGAAGATGTGTATGTCAATTTGCTTGACTCTAATAGTCACTTCACTAAGTGTATGTACATCAGAACATTCTATACATGTTACACATACATGTATTTTTTGGGGTTTTTTTGGTGCTGGGGATCAAGCTCAGGACCTTGTGCTTGTGAGGCAAGCACATACATGTGTTTTTAAATCGGCTTAATAAAACCATTGTTTTAGGTCAACAATTATCTTTCTAGGAATATATAAAGCATCGTTCCCAAATAAATTTATAGCCTATTAAAACTTTCCTCTAGACAGCCAAGACACTTTAGTTTTAAACAGCCAAGTGCAGGGCTGGGGATTTAGCTCAGTGGGTAAAGTGCTTGCCTTGCAAGCACAAGGACCCAAGTTCGATCCCCAGCACCAAAAAAAAAAAAAAAAAAAGCCAAGTGGTAAAATGATCCCTGTCTCACCTGTAAAGTTGAAAGGAAATGGAGTATGGTGGTGAAAAGCCCTCACTAGACACTGTAGTATCTCCCAGCACGTTGATCCTAAACTTCCTTGTCTTTGAAATTGTGAGAAAAAAGCTGGGCATGGTAGCACACACCTGTAGTCCCAAGCTACATGGGAAGCTCAGGCAAGAGGATCACTTGAACCCAACCCAACCTGGGAAACAGCAAGACTGCCACATAAAAAAAACAAAACAAAATAAGACAGAACCCTGAAAAATAAATTTCCAGTCTGAGGTACAGCATTTTATTACTACTGCAGTGAGAATGTTCCCCCCCCGGCCCACTCCCCCGAGAATGTTTTTAATTTCTGAAACAAGTAATAAAATCTTACCAAAAAAATCACACTTTGGTTATATGTTAAAACTAAAGCCAGAAATAAGTATGTAAATAAATAATAATGAAGTAAATTGGGTTGGGGATTTAGCTCAAGTGGTAGAATGCTTGCCTAGCAAAGTGCAACACCCTGAGTTCGATCCCCAGCACCCCCCAAAAAATAATAATGAAGAAAATTAAGATGCACGCTATATAGCAGTATCTCTAACTGTTAAATCCATTTTAGTCTGTAATAAGAAAAAAAGTCGGGGGCTGGGGATTTAGCTCAGTGGTTAGAGTGCTTGCTTAGCACACTCAAAACCTCAAATTCGATTCCTGGCACCAAGAAAAACAAAAAAAAAAAGTCACAAGAGAGCAAATAAATCCAAGAAAGCATGCACTTGGGAATTTTAGGTAGAAGGTCATGAAGGAGTTGGTGAGTCTCCTCCATTAACAAACTGGTATGAAACTGGACAACACTGCCAAGAGCAGGCACTCCAACACACTAGGAACCAACACACTGCAGAGCACAGCCGAGTGGCTCTGCATTCTTGAGCTCTACTAGGCTCCAGACAGGACCAGGGAGACTCTAGGGCCCTCTTATGCACAGCCGCCCCTGTCTCCAGCCCAGCCCATGCTCGGCTTGATCACCAACAATCATACTGTACAAGTGTAGGGCCAGTGACAAAAACTGACAGCTCTGTTGCCAAAGGAAGAGTCTGGGGTGGGGTTCGAAATCCTGTGGCATACCAGGCATGGTGGTGCACACCTGTAATCCCAGCACTTACTTGGGAGGCTGAGTTAGGAGGATTTTTTTTTTTTTTTTTGTGCCGGGGATCAAACTCAGGGCCTTATGCTTGCTAGATAAGCACTCTAACCACTTAGCTAAATTCCCAGCCCAGGAAGATTACTGTAAATTCACAGTGAGTTCAAGGCCAGCCTGAACTACACAGTGAGACCCTGTCTCAAAACAAAACAAAACCCTCAAGCTTGTGATCCCCCTGCCTCAGCCTCCGAGAGTGGAGTTGCCTGGGCAATATAATGAGACTCAGTCTGAAGTGGGGGGCAGGGTCAGTAGTAAAGTGCCCCTGTGCTCAATCCCCAATTGAGGGGGTGGGGAACAGCAGTTTAATGCCTGATTGTTTTTGTTTTTGTTTTTGTTTTTGTGGGCGGTGCTGGGGACCAAACTCAGAGCCTTGTGCTTGCTAGGCAAGCACTACACTACCGACCTAAATTCCCAACCCCATGACAAATCTTAATGTCAAGAAGTTCCACGAAAAAAAAATAAATAAAGAAAGAAATTAAAAATTAAAAAAAAAAAAAAAAGAAGTTCCACGAAAAATACTTGCTTTTCTTTTTTCTATCTATGGTAAGTATTACCAGTTAGCCTTTGAGAGCTGTTATGTACTACAAAGAATAAAGAGCATCTGTAATTAAATGGTTTCATGATCAAGGAAACCTGAAAGGACATTTATGCCATCCTTAGTAAGATACAGTAAGAGCCCACAAGATTTATTTTTCCCCAGAAATATGTGATGAATCTTACACAATGCAATTTACTCAGATTTTTTTCCCCTAATTTAGAACACAGATAAAAATACGAAAACACCAGTACAATTTAAATATCATTGATCAAAGTACACATTCTCAAAAAGCAGTTTTGCAATCCTTGGTGATCTTTCCTCTTCCAGACCTGACCTTCACACACTCCCCAGACCACCTCCTAGGCAGATATGTGGTTCATGGAATATGAACGATAGTTTAAACTTTGCCTAAAATGGTAAAACTGATATTAAACAAACTCTAAAACTGGAAATTGTAAAGGTCACGTGGCTAAAGGTGCGTCTAGCCAACCACCCCAGCATCTGCATCTCAACAGTTTAGCTCTTCTTGTCGGCATGCACAAATAGACACATTACACACAAACACACACTCTCTCTCCCCCCCACCAATGAACACTGACTCTATAAAGGCAACACTTGTACTGTGCTAAAAATGAAAGTACTGGCATCTAGTCAGAAACCCCAAATTTTCAATAAATTAAAGATTATCGCGCTCGCTTCGGCAGCACATATACTAAAATTGGAACGATACAGAGAAGATTAGCATGGCCCCTGAGCAAGGATGACACGCAAATTCGTGAAGCGTTCCATATTTTTAAAATGTCCAAATGGGAAAGGCAACAAGGGAGGGGGAAAGGAACAGAGGGACAAGAGAAATAAGAAATGGAAGGAAAAAATGGAAACAAAGCTTTTGTAAATAGGGAGGGAAGAGGGGGTGAGGGGAGGGGAATGGGAAAAAAAGAAGCAACAAGGTATATCATGTACAGGTACAAATCCCCAATGATGAAATGTTATCAATATGTACATCGAAAATGTACCATTAAAATAAAATTTAAAAAAAAAAAGATTACCTAGTTCTCTAATGACTATTTTAAAGCATGTACAAGGACAACGTATGTTTAAGTGCTCTACAGATACGTTAGTTTTCCAAGTGTTTCATCCAATAGTAAATTTGTCTATGAATTTCATAGCACACAGAACCATTTGAAGGGGTTTTTTTTGTTTTGTTTTATTTTGTATTTAGGGGGAGTGCTCGGGAACAAACTCAGGGCCTTGTGCTTGCTAGGCAAGCATTCCACCACTTGAGTTACATCCCCAACCCCTTAGAGTTATTTTTAATATTGTTATGCCTTAAATGTTCAGTTATATATTTTAGGGACAAAAGGATATGACAAATACTGTTTTCAAATCTCAACATTCAAGAAGATCAAAAACCATACCCTTGTGTAAGAGAAGTATCTACTTTAAAAAAAATTCATCTCTCATGGATCACTTATGCTATTCTTTTTTTTTTTTTTTTTTTTTTTTTTTTTTTTTTTTTTTTTTTTTTTTTTTGGTGCTGGGGATCGAACTCGGGTCCTTGTGCTTGCAAGGCAAGCACTTTAACCGCTGAGCTAAATCTCCAGCCCCACTTATGCTATTCTTGTGTCTGTATAAAAAAGTTAACCTTGGGCTGGGGATTTAGCTCAGTGGTTAGAGTTAGAGTGCTTGCCTAGCAAGGACGAGGCTTGAGTTTGATCCCCAGCACCAGGAAGGAAAAAAAAAAAGTTAACCTTACATGAATTTGTGAACAGGGCACAAGAGACTTTGAAAGCTGGGTCTAGGGGTGGGTTGGGGATTTAGCTCAGAGGTAGAGTGCTCACCTAGCAGGCACAAGGCCCTGAGTTTGATCCCCAGAACTACCACCCCCCCAAAAAAAAAAACAGAAAGAAAGAAAAAAAAAGAAAGCTGGATCTGAGAGTTCCTATGCTGTACTGAAGCAGTGGTTTAATCTAACAGTCACTGTGGCCCTGAGTGAGTCACCTTCCAGGGCCGAGTTCTCTCATCTGTAAAATGAGAGGGTTATATTAAATGATTCCTCAAGTTGTTTATTATATAAGCTACTTATAATTCAGTCTGTCATTTCAGCTCTAGTTACCAGTAAACAAGCAAACCTCATACAGACCAGACTTTGGATTATTTAATGTATGACTATAATTTTATTTATCAAGTACATTCAACTAGAATTACACTAAGGTTGATTAAAAGACTTCTTCGTTGTTGTTCACACGAAGGAACCAAATATAAACTGGGCAGTGCACCATGTCCTGCTTCAGCCAATCCAACTGGAGACTAAGAAACCCCACCCAGAGCTGGCCAGCACTAAAGGAGACCTGACACCGCTCTACCAGAAAATAAGCCCCACACCATCAGCAGGCACCAAGAGAGCACTCGGTCTCGGGTACATCACTGCGGACACCTGACCTACATTCTGACCACATGCCTGCTGAAGTGAAATTATCTGGTGAGAAAAGTTTTTAAAATAGGTAAACTAAGGCAAGAGGAAAACTAGATGACATGATGAGACACAGAACAGAGTCTTGGGTTACTGACTCCTGCCTCACTATTAATAGCTCTGTGTTCACAGCAGTGAATGAGAATACATGATGAGGTCACAAGCACCTTCTCTGTTGTGTGGTTCATTTAGATAGCTCACAAACTCTGAAACAACTGAACTAAAACTACTTCCAAGGTATAGCCAGATTAAACAATATTTATATCTAATTTAAACACAGCAGTTTGCAGCAGACATGGTGGTACATGACTATAATCTCAGCTCTTGGGAGGCTGAGGCAGGAGAATCACTGCAAGTTCCAGGCCAGCCTCAACTAGCTACACAGTGAGATCTTGTCTCATAAAACCTAAAAATAGGGAGGGGGAGGTCTGGGGATTTAGCTCAGTGGTAAAGTGCTTGCCTAGCAAGCACAAAGCCCTGACTGAGTTCGATCCCCAGCACCCAAAACAACCAAAAAAAAACAAAACAAAACACAACAACAACAAAACAAACCAAAAAACCCAAACAAATAAATACATAGATAAAAATAAAAAATAAAATAAATAAACAGCAGTTTTGAGACAAAGTTTGAAGCTCCAGGAAGTCCTCCGGAAAACCATAGTTGGTCTCATCTACAGCCACTCACTCTCAGGCTGTGCTCACTCTGCCTGGTGAGAAATTGGTGAATGGGCTTTAAAATGGCCTATGGCTCCTTCTGTCCTCCCAAATTCTCCCCAGAAGGTGCTGCTGTGGAGGTAAAGCGGAGGAAGAAAACTCAGGAAAAGCAAACACAGAAGCCTAACTCCCATCATCACACGCAAACATTTTTCCTAACCACTGAAATATTTTCATTTCACTTTGTCACGTTAGCTACTCATGCTGGCCTTGAGCTCACTATGTAGCCCAGGCTGGCCCTGAACTCTGGAAAATTCACCTGCCTGAGCCTCCCAAATGCTGGGATTATAGGCACGTACCACCATACCCGGCTTACATTAGCCAAATAAGTACGGTTTGAGCCCAGGACTTTGAAGGCCTGGACTTCTGGAGATCCCATCTCAAAAAAAATAAAACAAGCTGGGCGGGAGGCTAAGGCAGGACGATCACCTCAAATTCTAGGCCAGCCTAGGCTACAGGGTAACTTCAAGGCCAGCATGAGCTACATAGTGAGACCCTGCCTTAAAAAAAAAAAAAGACAGACAAAAAAGAAAAAAAAAAGAAAAGCAGCAACATCACCACCACCAAAAAACCTTAATCATAAGTGACAAGTGGGTAAAAGACACACACTCCTGGAAGGACCACTGTTCAAAACCTGAGCATGAATCTAATTCTTATCAAATAGCTTTCCCCCTCATCCCAGAAACAGTTTCCATCAAAAGTATCTGAGTTTTGGGTTTTAGTGCGAAAGGGAAAAAAAAAATTTAGAAACAGAACGGTTCAGGGAACAAAGCAGATCTGTTGCCAAAGGCAAGCTTGACATCTTTCAAAAATGTCTCCCTGTCACTTTCAGAAGGAGGAAATTGTCTTCTGTTATCTGTATTAGTTTAGAAACAAAACTACCATTTATAACATTGTTTCCCTGAAACAAATGCATTCTGAGTTTCCAACAACCAACTTTAATAAACTTTTAATAATTATTATGAAAGACAAGATACTGTTCATAGGCTGACTTCAGTTTTCTCTATCCTTGATGTCTTGTCCTTTTTTAAGAAGTGGGGAACTACGGGCAAGACAAGGAACTGAGGGTATCTAGATTAGTATTTTCTTCCATAGTTGGCTTTTTTTTTCCCCATGATTAAGTTCAATGACACAGAATTCAGATACTAGAGAGAATGCTTTGGCCAAAATGTATTACTTGTTTCTCAGGTTTAGAAGGAACCCAGCATCCCTGCCAAGCCCAGAGACCATTTAGAATTTGATGCATTTCAAGGTATACACTGCAGCATGATTTCAGTCAACATCAGACAGCCTAACAGAGTTTCAATTACTAAGTGGTAACTGTATCCTCCAGATTTGTTCTTCATTAATTTCTTTCAAAAACCTTATCAAGCTGAACTCTGTCTTGTGACTATGTTGTTTTTAAACTTGTCTAACCAGAAAACCTTTATTTTAATCAACATGGTATTTCAGTGGAAGTAAACCAAATCTTCAGCAAGGATTTCTAGAGCAATCGGCTCCCAATTTACGCAGTTCACAGGTACATATGCTCCTCAGGGCAAACATGAACTTCGCAGGAGACTTGAAAATGGCAACAGATCTTGACTGTCCTGAGTAACAAACTCAAAACCCCAAAGAACAGATTAAATTCCCATCCCCAGTTGCCCCCCTAAACACCACAAGGACAACAGCTGTACTATTATGAACTGCTGGAATTGCCAAGCTTGGCAGGGTTCTGGATTAGCAACAAGAGAGTGCCCTTGATTACTAGAATAGCTAAGGCCAGTCACCCAGCTAAATTCCCACATGAAAGAACACACTGATACAAGTAAAAAGAAGCTACATTTTACTTCCATGTAGTCACCAAGACAAAGCTCCTTTACCCACTGCTATTTCAGAGAGCCCTGATCTCTCAACATGAAAACACAGCAAAAACATGCCTGGTGCACATGCACACATAAGTGCACACAACACTCACACTCATGTACATGAAACCTTGCATCCCAAGGTTTCAAGCCTAGCTTGCTCACTTACTGGAACTCTCCAGGCAGCTTGTGTTCAGGCCTGGCTGAATGCATTCTGGATCAAGCACTAGCCTGCCACATTTCCAACCAAGTGAGTTTAATTCAATCTATTTCTCCACGAAGAATTATCCACACTAGACACTTCTTCCCACTGTTAGCCACGTGATGCAGATAACACATCTTGCTGAAGTCTGGCTGTGTGAGCCAGAACAAGAGACAACAATGACACAGCACTTACACTGCTGTTTAACAATCTTTAAGACTGAATCTTATATTTAATCCCAATAAAAATGACTCTTAAGAAAATTCAATACTTGACCCCTCAAAGTTTTGAAAATGAATTTTAAACTTTACTAAACTTTTTTTTAAACTTTATCTATTCCATGTATCCTTCCTCCCTTTAATTATTTGAATCATTAAAGATACCTAAGGACTTTTAAAAAGTCCAGTGCAAAAAATTGAGTGTGGTGGATCACACCTCTAATTCCAGCACTCTGGGAGGTTGAGGCAGGAGGATCCCTTCCAGTTAAGGGTTAGCCTGGGCTACATAGTGAGTTCAAGGCTAGCCTGGAATACATAGTGAGACTCTGTTTAAAACAAAAACAAATTAAAACCCCTGGTTCAAATGATCTAAGTTTTAATCCTCTCACTTTTAACAGGTGACAAAAATGAGACCCAGAGAAAACAAGTCCTTTATAAATGGAACTAGGATTAAGGAACAGGTTAAGAGGAGCCAGAAAACATCAGAAACAAGCAGAATAACAAGCAAAATCTTACAGGTTTATGATTTTTGCTTTTTTCTGAGACAACACAACTATACTCCAAATAAATTTTTGAAGTATAGGTATTTATACCTAGCAATATACCTCCATTTTTTCCTTAAATAATGGAAGCAGTTAGAGCCTTGATATGAGGAAAACACTTTAGCTGATTTCTGTTTGTTTTCTGGATGTTGGGGTTTTTTGAGACCAGCTCTCACTATGTAGCCCACGCTGGCCTCAAACTTGCAGCAGTCCTCCTGCTTCAGCCTCTGGAGTGCTGAGATTATAGGCCTTTACCACCATGCCCCACCCATCTTCCATTTCCTACACATGGTTTGGGGCAAAGCAGTCATGATGTCTGCAGTAAGGGAGAAAAAGCTAACAGGGAATTAATCACATCAACCAGTCATCCACACTGCCATCTTATCATTATTAGACAGAGAAATAAAAACAGCTCTCTGGGGTTGGAGATTTAGCTCTGTGGTACAGCGCTTATCTAGCAAGTGCAAGGCCCTAAATTCAAACCCCAGCACCACCCCCCAAAAACAATTCTCTGCTTTGAGAAAAGCACATGATGCAAGATGGCAAAACAAATGTTTAAGAGATCTGCTACCACCATCATGTTAATATATAAATATCAAAATGTACAGTTATTAAACTTTTTTTTGTTTTGTTTTTGGTTTTTGGTTTTTTGAGGCAGGTTTTTGGTTTTTTGAGGCTATGTAGTTGAGGCTGGCCTTGAACCTACTATGCAGCCCAGGCTGGCCTGGAACTCGAGGCAATCCTCCTGTTTTAGACTCTCGAGTGCTGGGATTACAGGCGTGTACCATCAAGCCCAGCCCCTCAGCTAAACTGTTAAATGTCTATGATACCATCTGTACCTATTAGAAATAATACATGATATAATTTTAAAATTATTTAGTGCTGGGGACATTAGCTAAAAAAAGTATTCATACTTGATCGGCTCTTAGCTTTTGAGAACTATTTTAAGAAAAATCTCTCCATGAAGCATAGTGAAGGTTCTTTCTAGTGCAGAGAACTGGGGGGAAAGAAAAAAATGAAGTTGAAGAGGAGGAGGAGGAGGAGGAAGAAAAAGAGGAAGAGGGAGCTAACTTCATAAGGTAAGACAGGTGACTGGAAAACATGGTGAATATTTTATTTTCTAAAATTTATTACAGTAAAAGACATTGCTATTAAGCCTCCTCTATAGGCTTCTGCTTGCTTTGCACACACTTATCCCATCATTCCTGCCAGTTTCTGAAGCAGTTCTGCAAGTCCTCTTTCCCGAGTGCCTTCAGTTCCACTGTCATGGCTGCCTTGATGTTCTGAGTTAGTTCAAAATGTTCTCCTTTCATGGTCATTTTGACTCTGAGGAACAGCCAGGAGTTGCATGGTGCCAGATCTGGTAAATACGGTGGAAGAGGACACAGTGCCAAGTTTTTAGGAGCCTGCCTTTCCACTGGATGGCACTTGGCAACAGCTTTCGCTGTATTTTTGATCACACCTCATAAAAACATTCCTAAAAACAGGATTTCCAGAACTGCTCGAGAAAGTCACAAGGACAGGGGTTGGGAATTTAGCTCAGTGGTACAGCGCTTGCCTAGTGAGTGCAAGGCCCTGAGTTCGATCCCCAGCACTAAAAAAAGAAAGAAAAGAAAGTCACAAGGACAACGGGATGTGTTTGGGGGGGGGCTGGTGGCAATGTCTTTTACTGCACTAAATTTTTTTATTCAAACACACGCTGTATATTTTGGTCATCCCCCTGTATTCGAGCATATACTCATGGCTATTTGAATAAGACTCTCCTAGCTGCTACCTGCCCTGAGGTTTTTGAGGAAATGATTAAAACATCCTCAACCAACAGCAACAAACAGTACTACTAACCTACAAGAGAAATTAAGTCCCATAATGATAATCGTCTTCTAGAAACAACTTTTTCCAAAATTAACCTTTCATCAAAGAGTATAAATACACTGAATGATCTTAGAATACATTTAATACCTAGGCTTGGAAGAGTCTCAGAAGATTTACAAACACCTGAGGGCTCAACGAGGCGAGGAGGGCTATGCTTTGTCTTACGTAGAAAAGAGCCTGTATAACACATGATGGGGGAAAGAAGGATGGTGATGGCCCTGAAACTGTGGCTGAAATTAACTGAAAGGTTTGTGCCGACTCTCCAAGTTTCACCTTCTGTGGGCAGGAGGCAGAGAGAACTTTGTTCCCCAATGGAGAGTATTTCTCTCGTAGTCTCAAACTCTACATGTTCTGACCTTTAGGAGACAGTACCAGGCTTGTCTGCTGCCCCTTCTGCTAGTGGGCTGAGAAACTAGACATGGGTGGACACTGACTGTGGCTCTGATGTTGGCTTTGTTCAATATTCTACTGTATTTCTTATATAACCACTGGAAAATGTTTGCAATTAGATGCACTTTTTATTCATTCAAAACCAAGCAGTGGGGTTGGGGATTTAGTACACTTGCCTAGCAAGTGCAAGGCCCTGAGTTCCATCTGCAGCACCCCCCCCAAAAAAAGTAATTAGGACTGTGAGATAAGAGAAGTTTAGCCAAGCATGGTGGCCCACACCTGTATTCCAGCACTTGGTAGGCTGAGGTAAGAGAACTGCTTTGAGTTCAACGCCAGCCTGGACTACATGGCAAGACCCTGTCTCAAAAAACAAAACAAAACAAAAAGAAATAACATGACTTAATAACTTGGAGAGGAAAACTCTCCTAAATACACCAAGTACCAGAGCTGCATTGATTTACAAACTGTATCACTGCCAAGAAATTTAGAAATTGCTAGGTGTGGTGGCGGAAGCGTATAATCCTAGCACTCAAGCGGTGGAGGCAGGGGGACTGCCATAAATTTGAGGCCTGCTTGGGCTACACAGTGAGTTCAAGGACAGCCTAAACTACATAGCAAGACTGTCTCAAAAAAAAAAAAAAAACCAAAAAAAACCTTCTGAGTAACCAAGAGAACAAAAAGCAACATGCAACAGGATAGATTTTGGTGGTGAATTCAGAATTTAAAAGTGTTAGCCTGAAAAAAAAAAAAAATGTTAGCCTGGAGATGGGGATTTAGCTCAAGTAGTAGAGGACTTGCCTATAGCAAGCACTAAGGCCCTGAGTTCAATCCCCAGCAGCCGCCCCACCAAAAAAAAAAAAAAAAGAGAAAGATGTTAGCCAGAGTCAGGCAAGGCAACACACCTGTAATTCCACCACTTGGGAGGCTAAGACAGCAGGATCACTGTGGAGTTTAAGGCCCGCCTGGTCAACATGGTGAGTTTAAACCAAGCCTGGAATATATAACAAGACCTTCTCAAAAGAAAAGAAAAAATATTAGCCAGGTGTGGTAGCCCACTGTAATCCCAGCACTCTGGGAAGGCAGGAGGATGCTAAATGCAAGCCCGGGCAATCTACCGAGAGCCTGTCTCAAAAAGAAAAAAAAAAAAAAAAAAAAAAAAAAAAAAAAAAAAAAAAAAAAAAAAAAAAAAAAAAAAAAAAAAAAAAAAAAAAAAAAAAAAAAAAAAAAAAAAAAAAAAAAAAAAAAAAAAAAAAAAAAAAAAAAAAAAAAAAGCAGGCATGGTGGTGCACCCCTGTTATCCCAGCATTTAGGAGGCTGAGGCAAGAGGATTGCTGTGAATTCAAGGCCAGCCTTGGCTACATAGTGAGCTACATAGTGACAGCCTGAACTACATAGTTGAAACCCTATCTCAAAAAGAGCAAAGAAGGAAGGAAGAAGAAAGAAAAAAAAGAGAGAGAAAGTAAAGAAAGAAAGAAACAGAGAGGAAGGAAGGAAGGAAG
Organism: Hystrix cristata; assembly: GCA_004026905.1. Classification (NCBI taxonomy): domain Eukaryota; kingdom Metazoa; phylum Chordata; class Mammalia; order Rodentia; family Hystricidae; genus Hystrix; species Hystrix cristata. The sequence continues at coordinate 10,439 of PVJO010024256.1, read as the reverse complement.
GAAAAGAAAAAAAGAGGGAGGGAGGGAAAGAAAGAACCAATTTAAAGGAGCTTCGGTGGCCATGGGCAATCCTGTTCCTTCTTCCTGGTGCTAAAAAGTCATTTCCTTCCCTCCCTTGGCATTAGAAGCTGAGACTTGTGACTGGGTTCTCATTAACAGATTGTGAGCTGAGCGAAAATGCTTCACATCAAAACATCTTATGAGATCCTCCTTCCTTGGTGCTCTCTGCTATCAACCAACTAAACACAGAACATACTGGCAGAAGACCCCAAGACACCACATGAAGCAACAGAAATTCTTAAATCATTTGTAGGGAACAGGCCAGACTGTTACTGCATTAAGCCACTGAAATGATAAATATATTTTTGAAAAGGAAAACTAAAATAACTTCTGCTGCGTTCTGCTTCTGTAAGCCTGCCTTGTAAACCCCTTCCATAAATTCAGGAGACCACAGACAATTCATGAGGAGAAGGGCCATGAAATTTAACTATTTGGAATTTAAAATTTAATCCATGCCTTACATGCCTTACATACTGTCTACTTCGGTAACTTTGCTTGTTTACTCATTATTTTGAAAACAAGGTCATGCAATTCCTGAGAGAAGAAAACACTGGCAAAAATGGAGATTTACCCCCTATATAAACCCTGGAATTTCTTCGTTTGGGGCCCAGCCTCTGAGAGAATTAACTCCCCTGGATCTGTCCATGTAAATAAACCTGAGTTCTCCAACTTCCTGAGTGGTGCTTCGTTTTCTTGCTGAGCTGAAAAATACTTTTCTACGAGGTTTCAAAGAGTAGCATTAATAACCCTAATAGTTATCTTACACATCTAACCTCCTCATTTTACAAATAAGGAAAATGATGCAGAATATTCCAAAACTCATACTATTTGCTAGAACAACCAGATGTCCTGGCCTATTCACGGACTTTTACACAGATTTCCATGCTACATTTGGAAGTAAAATTATCCCAATAGTAGTTGCAAGAAAGACCATAAAAAGGCAGCAAGATAGTGGCTGTTTTGTTTTGTGGTTTCCTTGTTTTGCAGTACCGGGGATTGAACCCAGGGCCTTTACACTGAGCTACGTCCCCAGACCATATTTTTAGTTTGAGGCAAGGTCTCACTAAATTGCCTATGTGGGCTTAAACTTGTGAGCCTCCTATCCCAGGCACCAAGAATGCTACAATTACAGGCATGTGTCACCGCACCTGGCTAAGATAGTTTCTAATACAAAATTCTACCTGAAATTTCTACAAAAATGCTGTCTGTGAAATGTGTGATATCCCTCCCAAATATTATGATTGACATTAACCTCTACATCCTGGTTTGTATCAGTAAGGCTAAAATTTAAAAAATTTGTATACTTCAACAAATAAATTACATAAAACTTCATATAAATTGTTATTCTATTTCCTTCCTTATTTTCTACAGAGTATCTTAAAATTATTCTATTACACACAAAAAAAAAAAATTTAGCAAGTTTTTTTAATTTTTTTATTTTTTGGTTCCAGGGACTGAACTCAGAGCCTTCCACTTGCTAGGGAAGTGCTCTACCACTCAGCTAAATCTCCAATCAATCCCCTCAAAATAAAATTATTATACTACACAAGCATACCATGAGAAGGTGGTATTTATGATCATTTCTATGAAGACCACAGGGGCGTCAGCCCATTAAGTCAAATATATAAGCTTCCAATTATGCCTTTCTTGGTACAGAACAAGAAAAAGCAAACTTTTAACAATACAGCAGTCTCCTCTGATCTATGGGTTCACTTTCTGTTGTTTCACTCAACCAGTCTGAAAATATTAAATGGAAAATTCCAGAAATAATCAATTCATAGTTTTTAAATTGTGTACCATTCTAAGTAGCAGGATGAAATCTCACACCATCCTGTCAGGGACCTAAGTCATCCCTTTGTTCAGCATATGCTGTCCTCCTGTTAGTCACTTAATAGCCCTCTGGGTCATCAGAGCCAACAATCTTACTATCACAGTGCTTGTGTTTGAGGAACTTTTATTTTACCTAATTATGGCACTAAAATGCAAGAGTAGTGACACTAGCAATTTTATTACAGTATACTGTTACAGATATTCTATTAAATTGTTACTGTTGCTAATCTTTCATTGTGTCTAATTTATAAATTAAACTATCACAGTTGTACATGTACAGGAAATAATATGGTGTATATAACCTTCAGTACTATCTGTGCCTTCCTTCCGGTACCCACTAGAAGTCTTGGAATTTATCCCTTCCATGAATAAGGGAGGGTACATACTGCAACTCAAATTAGATTTACATAATCACCATTACCACCCCTCCCAAAAAAAAATCTCAATTGAGGTTTTGTTTTGTACTTAGCCAAAAAAATTAAAACGTAAATACAATCTAAATAAAATAATCACCATTAGCAGATCATTTGCTATCCCTTTAGCTCTGACATAAACTGAGTAGAATATTTTAGGCAGGGGCTGGGGATTAGCTCAGTGGTTAGAGTGCTTGCCCAGACCAGCCTCAAACTTACAAAGATCCTCCTATCTCAGACTCCCAAGTGCTAGGATTGCAGACATACACCACCAGGCCAGGCCTGGCCTTATGATTTGGCTGTTTGGATCGCCAAAATTTGAATATCTAGAGCCAGATGTGGTGGTGCATGCCTGTCATCCCAGCACTCGGGAGGCTGCAGCAGGAAGATCGCCATGTATTCAAGGCCAGCCTGGGCTACATAGTGAGTTCTAGGCCAGCTTGGACTACACAGCAAGACCCTGTCTCAAAAAGAAACAAATAAACATTTTAAAAATTTAAAAATCTAGTAGGAAAACCATTGCTGATGTATACCCATTTTTTTTTTGGCACTGAGGATCGAACTCAGGGCCTTGTGCTTGCGAGGCGAGCGCTCTAACTGCTGAGCTAAATCCCCAGCCCTCTCATATTTTACCTACAAAAACTGCAACTCCATATTGCTTAAACTGAGAGGCAAGCACTGTGTTCAAAAAAAGCACTTTTTTTAGGTATGCATATACACATTTTTTTTTTTTTTTTTTTGTGGTGCCGGGGATCGTGCTCAGGCCTTGTGCTTGCTAGGCAAGCACTCTAACCACTGAGCTAAATCCCCGGCCCCACATATATCTTTTTAAAAGAAAAAAAAGAGTATGCTGATTTAGGTTCCAGAGACCAAAAAAGCAAAGTAGATAAATTTGAAAAGCCTTAATTTCAGTTAATAAATAAACAGGATCATAATTAATGTTTATTTGGCCAAATGTTTGGGTCAAAATTGTTGCAAATACTGTATAAACATAAATCTTGCCTGTCTGTTATTCCATCACTTAGACATGTTTTAATTAAATTTAGGATTTAATTTTTTTTTAATTTTTATTTAGGATTAAATTTACTTTGTCAGACTTTCAGAAGCTAAAATTACTTTTAAGTAGTTAGACATTACCAAAAGAGACTATGCCATGAATACTCACATTACATTCCACTTGAACATAAAGGTTTCTCTAAAAAAAAAAAAAAAAAACATAAAAAGGCAATGTAGCTGAGTGTGGTGGGGCACACCTGTAATCCCAGCTAATCAGGCATCTGAGACAAGAGGATCAAAATTTCCCAGCCAGTGCGGACAGTTTGGCCAGACCCTGTTTTAAAATGCAAAATAAATAAAGAGGTGGGGATGTATCTCAGTGTGCCCCTGGGTTCTATCCCCAACACAGAAGGAGAAAGAAAAAAAAAAAAAGGCAAAAAAGGCAATCTGTACAAAACAAGAATTCAGACTGGTCTTCTGGGAAGGGATACGTTTCTTACCAAAGTACATTATGTCAAGAGGCTCTATTCCAAAGACAACACCGAGAAGCAATTTAACATACTTCTACAGAAATGCTATAGCTAAACTGAATATCAGGCAACCAGTAAGTTATGTTCTTAGACTATATAAATTATTTTCCTTCAGAATTTTTATAAAAAAATCTTAATCTCTCTAAAAAACCACTACCTTTTAAAAAGCATCTAGTCAGAGGATAAATTAACAGTCTTATCTCTGCAGAACAGTTTTCAGATTAGTTTTGCTGCTCGTATGATTACTGTTAAGTATTCCTGCGATCTTATGCTGTTGATTTTACTTCATTTTATTTATTTATTTTTTTGGGTGCTGGGGATCGAACTCAGGGCCCTGTGCTTGCAAGGCTGGCACTCTAACCACTGAGCTAAATCCCCAGTCCCCTTATGCTGTTGATTTTAGACAGTGAAAACCAAACATGTAATTACTTCCATCAACAGTTGCCCAAAACCCCCAAAAAGTTGCCATTAATTAGTTGAAATTAACAATGAAATAAAGAAATGCTCTTTATAACTATGAAAGTATTATTGTCAGCTTTACTATTTCCATGGATCAACACCATTACTAACTCCCTCAAAACTCCACCTGTCAGGTTGGAGATTTGGCTCACTGGTTAGAGTGCTTGCCTTGCCAGCACAAGGCCCTGAGTTCGATCCCCAGCACCAAAAAACAAAAAGCCCTCCATGATCAATATAGTTTTCATTACAGTAGAATCCACTTACCATTTACTTTCAGAAACAAAAGTATAATACCACCTGCCAGGTAACAACTACAGGAACAAGTATACTGAGTGGGCAACAAAAAAGCAAGAAGCTGCTGGGCATGCTGGCACACACCTCTTAATCCCAGCACTCTGAAGGTTGAAGCAGGAGGATCACTGAGAGTCTGTGGCCAGTCTGAGCTACATAGTGAGACCCTGTTTCAAAAAACTGAAAACAGGGCTGGGGATTTAGCTCAGTGGTTAGAGTGCTTGCCTAGCAAGCGCAAGGCCCTGAGTTCGATCCCCAGCACCAGAAAAAACAAAAAACAAAAAAACTGAAAACAACAACAAAAATCAGAGCCAGGCATAAATCTCGGCTATCTTTTACTGGCATAGCTTAACTAAACCACAAAGTCAGTAGACAGGGAAGATGTGAGAGGGACAGAAAAGGAAAAACAAAAAAAAACCTGAGAAGTCAGTGTTAATTTCTTTAGCGTACAATCAACAACTTGATTCACACATCCAAAATGCTTTACTTCTCTAAAAAGGAATAAGCATTCACTAATTAATTGCACCTTCAAAGTTCTAATCAATGACACGAAAAGGTCTGTTCTGCTCAACAACTTGGTGACTTAGCAAGGTCTTGTCTCAAAATAAAAAAGAGGAGTTGGGGAATTAATTCAGTGGTAGAGTGCTTGCCTAGCAAGCACAAGGCCCCTGAGTCCAATCCCCAGCACTGAAAAGTTAATTAATTAATTAAAAGGAGCCAAGCGTAATGGCACACACCTGTCATCCCAGCACTTGGGAAACTGAGACAGGAAGATCACCTTGAGTTCAAGGCCATCCTGGGCTACTTAGTGAGTTCAAGACCAGCCTGAACTACATAGCAAGACCCTGTTTCAAAACAAAACAAAAAGTTCTCTCTTGATATTTCTGCTTTATTGGAAAGAGCAAGAATTCATACAATACTCATTCCTGAGGTAGTAATTTGACAACACTACTAAGCCAGGAGATGAAGATTCACATCGACGGTGGTAAGTTACAGTAACGGTATGTACCTTGACATAAAGATGTCAGAGTGGCACTTTACGTGATCTTCCTCCTAAGAACCACAATCCCAGTTTAAACATGAGAAAAAGATCAGACAAGTCCCAATTGAAGGCCATCCTGCAAAAACATCAGACTAATACCCCTAAAAACTGTCAAGGTTTTATTATGGTATGGTGGTACACACCTGCAATTTCAGCACTCGGGAGCCTGAGGCAGGAAGATCGTCATGAGTTGGCAGCCAGCCTGGGATGCATAGTGCATTTAGGGCCAGCCTGAACTACATAGCAAGACCTCATTTCAAAAAAACAAAAATAACTATCAAGGTTTTGAGGAAACAAGGGAAGTCTGAGAAATGGTCAGACAAGAAAAACTAAATGTGACAAGTAAATATAATTTGATATCATATATAAGATCCTAGAACAGAAAAAGGTTTTATACAGTACACTTCTTTAACATTCTATTAACAGCCAGTATTGGTTTCCAACTTAAACCTGATCTATGACCTAAAACTGCACTCACACAATCTACAACTCTCCAGAGAACTTTAACAAGAGGAAAGTCAATATATCAATAACTTCAAGTCCCAAATCACAGCTGGCTATCCATTAAAGCTTCAAATATGAAGTTCTACCACTGGTACTCTTGGATTCCCCCGTGTTGATTGTCGCAAAAGAGACAACATTTAACAAGTGTTTATTTGCATTCATAGAAACAAAAGGAAAACATTTAGCAATGGAACCTAACATTTCCAACTGTGGTGGACTTAGTGTGGTCAACTTGAGTCAGAATGCCCAGCTGGACTGAGTTGGTGTGTTTCTGGGCATAGAGAATCCACCTGAGAATTGTTGCTGCCACAATATAAAGAAAAATGGGACCAGTAGCAGGACATTTCTCCTAAAAGGAACTTGGCTGTTCTTTTTTTTTTTTTTTTTTGGTGCTGGGGATCAAACTCAGGGCCTTGTGCTTGCGAGGCAAGTGCTTTACCACTGAGCTAAATCCCCAACCCAACTTGGCTGTTCTTATCAAGGAAGGAGCTCAGAGACTTGCAGTCCTCGAGGATGGCTGCTGTTGCTTCAGGGGAGCTCTGGACATCATTTCTGCTGCAAAAATGGTATCCTAGTCCCAGTAAAGATTTCTTCAGCCATCATCTACAGACACGGATGTACATGGGACAGTGCTGTGGGTTTCTAGCCCTCGACTGGATCTTTTGGGTCTCCAGTGCATAGACAGACATTCGGCATTCTTCCTGCATTTGGCTTATGGGTGAGTATTGTAACTTATAAATGTCCTGTATTGGGGCTGGGGATTTAGCTCAGGGGTTAGAGTGCTTCCCTCGCAAGCACAAGGCCCTGAGTTCGATCCTCAGCACCAAAAGAACCCAAAACACCAAACAATAAGTGTCCTGTATTAAATCTGCTCTCTTACAAACCACTGACTCTAAAAAGGTAACTAATACACCAACCAAATCACAAAAGTTTAGAAAGCACATTTTTATCTAGACTCCTGGGTTGGGAATTTAGCTCAAGTGGTAGGGTGCTTGCCTAGCAAGCACAAGGCTCTGAGTTCGATCCCCACCAACTCCCCCAAAAAAGTGAGAAAAGGGCTCACAGGATTAACAAAGAAAGATGTTTGTTCAAGGTCATCCTTGATTCTCAACTAGAAGCAGGATTTCCTTTCTGTCCTATATTCCAAGTCAGAGCTGGTAGGAAGCATTATAATTCTGATCTGTTCCTAAGCTATATTAAAATGCTTTAGTTTTCTTAGGCGTCAGGAGGACAAGTCCAGTTCTATCTCCTATTACAAGTAGCACCAAGTAGCTACCCTTTTTCAAACAGCATGCCCTCATATGGTTTTGTCGCCTAAGTGTTTGGTTATTACATTGTGCCACTGTAGTCAGCATATATTATGTGATATTTGAAGGTGTGGCTAAAGCTCCTAAGTGTCCAATTTAATTCTGTGTAAACACAAAATGTTACTTTTTTCTTCATTCACCCTTAATCTGTTTTTTAATTAAGATGAAATTTTCATAAACTATTTTAAAATGTACAATTCTGTGGCATCCAACATTTCTCTCTAGTTTTAAACTGTCCTTAATCATTTCTAACTAGTAATGCAGCGACCTAAATGTAGATGAGCTACTCAGTTTTCAATTAATATATCATATACTGTGTTACAATGCCATGGCCCAGGTCCATGCTCCAAGTTTAGGTGTCTCTAGAGGCCCTGTACCACTCTAATCTCTCTTGACACGTGGCCAGCCAGAGTGCACACAATTGTGCCAAATACCTTTCACCTTCTTCTAACTATCAGTAGTATTCTATCACACAGAAAATCCACACCACTGCCCTGAACATAACCACAGAGTCAGGCTCATTGTGTGGTCAGCCTATTTGGTACACTTTTGTCTCAACAAATTCCTAGGACATTGCACACCAGTTAGAAAGGAATGATCTCATCCTACTGACCCAAGAGCCTACTTTATCAAAAGATTTCTGTTACAAGATGTGATAACCCAGGAAACCAGACCTTTCTGGCAAGGAAAAAGAAAAGAAGAAATCATATGGAAAGAACAGCTCACATATCAACATATCCTTAAAAATCACTTATTTGCTGGGGATTTAGTTCAGTGTTAGAGCGCTTGCCTCACAAGCACAAGGCCCTGACTTCGATCCCCAGCACCCAAAAAAAAAAAAATCACTTATTTTACAGAGTTACAGAGTTGGTCCTTTCTTTGATATTGGGCTACGAGAGTTTCAGAATGGTTTAACGCTAGAAAAAAATCATTTTTGTGACAGTTAAAAACATATTCCAGTCCAAATATTAAAGCTACCTTAGATCTGAAGTGTATGAAAAATTACAAATTTTTCTCCAGTAAATCAGGCTCATATAAAAATAAGAACAGCTAGGTGTGGTGATGCATACCTGTAATCCCAGCACTCAGGACACTGAGGCAGGAGAATTGCTGTAAGTTCAAAGCCATCCTGGGGTACACAGTGAGTTCAGGGCCAGCCTGAACTATGTAGGGAGACCCTGTCTCTAAATAAATAAATAAAGTAAAATAAAATAACAAGCTGGTCTTGGTGTTGCAGATTTATGATCCAACAGTACTGTGGAGGGTTAAGGCAGAAAGATCATAAATTTGAGCACAGCCTAGGCAATTTAGACTCTTATATCAAAAAAGGGTGGGGTTGGTTTTGAGGATTTAGCCTAGCAAGTGCAAGGCCCTGAGTTCGATCCCCAGCACCAAAAAAAAAAAAAAAAAAGAAAAGAAACTTTTCCCATAAGTTTGTCCTTTAGTTTTTGTTGTTGTTATTTTTGTTTCTGAGATGAGGTCTTACTATGTAGTTCAGGCTGGCCTTGAACTCACTATAGAGCCCAGGCTACCTCCAATTTGAGGTGAATTTACTTCAACCTCCCAAGTGTTGGGATTACAGGCGTGCACCACCACACTCAGCTTGATTTCTATTATTACTAAAAGCAAGAATTCTCTACACCAGCCAGCAACACAATCATGCTTTTGATGAGTAACAGGTTAAGGGCCCAGGAGTTTGTCCTGTGTTGCTATGGTGGTCTCTGTATCATGACTACGTCAAAAGTAACTCAGGGGCTGGGGATCTGGTTCAGTGGTAGAGCACTTGCCTAGCAAGCACAAGGCCCTGAGTTCAATCCCCAGCAACCCACACCCCCCCAAAAAAAGTAGCTCAAATAGCTCTTGTACTACTGATAAAACAATCCATATCAATAAATTCCTTTATAATTTATTCTCAGAAGTTACAATGAACTCTTCTTAGACTAGAGATTAACCAAAATATCTGAAGAAGTCTGTCCTGCTAATCTAAAGACTATGTGGCTCAACAATCCTTTTATAGACTTCCTCTAAAGCAACTTGGCAAACCACCAAAATCTGACTCTTCCTCCTAACTATGGCCCTTAATATCAAGAAATGGGAAAAATAGTATGAATGAAAGGCATTTTTGTTACCAAGTCATTTGCTTTATCACTGAAAGGGCCATTCAAAACCAGTCACATTTATCATACAAGTGACATATGCAGTCATCAGTTTAGAACCCCTAATTACAAGTGGACTGTAGCTCAAAAACAATCATTAACAGCTCAAAATTTGACCCCAAAGTGCATGAAAGCCATTGTTAAAATAAAGCTTTCAATAAAGCACCCCATAACCAGGCATGGTGGCACACGCCTGCAATCTCAGCACTCCAGACAGAGGCTCTGAGACAAGAGGATCTCCTCAATACTCTGGTTTCTCTTCAGATCGGACAGCAGGATCTCCTCAAGTTCAAGGCCAGCCTGGGCTACACAGCAAATCCTGCTCAAAAAACAAACAAACAAACAAACAAACAAAGCACCCTACAATATGAGCCTCTACTATCTTTTACTATAAAATGGTAATAAAGGCTGGGGATCTAGCTCAGTGGTTAGAGTGCTTGCCTAGCAAGCACAAGGCCCCAAGTTCAATCACTGGCACACACACAAAAAAAAAGATGGTAATAAAATCTGTGGTTCTTTAAGGCTTTATTTTGTTTTTTTGGTTCTTTAAGGTTTTAAATTCAACAAAATCAGTACTAAAAGAGCACTTGTAATGAAGAATCCAAAAATGAAATTAACAATCTCAAGGAAGGCCTTGGGACATTTGGAAGGCTGAAGGAATCTGAGACCAGCATGGGACTGACAGACCCTATCTCAAAAATAAAACAAAAATGAAAACCACACACCTATAACATCAACTACTTGAGGCAGGAGTATTTAACAAAAGAAGTGAAAATTCAAAAGACATCCAAACACATGAATCAGATTTAACAGTAAAATGGCTCCCCATGGGGTTGGGAAATTAGCTCAAG
>PVJO010024255.1:0-24660 GCA_004026905.1 Hystrix cristata | reverse complement strand
ACTACACTGCCATAAAAAAGGATAAACTAGAGTCATTCATATATAAATGGATGTTTCTTGAGAACATACTCTTAAGTGAAATAAATCGGACACTCATGAGCACGCATCGAATTGTTTCTCTGATATGAGAGACCATAATTGTAAATAAGGACAAAGAGGTGTAATAGATATTATATAAAAGGAGGATGGTGTGCAGAGGGGAGGAGTGCTAGAAAGAAAGAAGGGGAAAAGCAGAAAGGCAACAGGGGAAAGAGAGGGGAAAGGGAAAATATGGAAAATGATGAATGAACCTGATATAAATAGGGAGGGAGGGAGGAGAGGGGGGGGGCGGGCGAGAGGGGGAGAACCAAGATGCACCATGTATAGGTACAGAATAAATGTAATGAATGTGACCAATGTATGTAGAATGTACCAATACATGCTCTTGGTTTAAAATAAAAAAAAAAAATAAAAAAAAAGAATGCAAATTAAAAGAACATGCTCTATTCTTGTCTGGTGTAAAAATTCTGTATCAAGTAAAAAACATTACATACCACATAAAAACACATTTTAAAAATCAAGTACTTATAAAAGAAAAGGCTAAAATAAGCTTTCACCATGAGGACATTCATTTGAATGTTTTCCAATCCTAATAATAGACATTCACAGACGGATTCAAAAATTGAATTTTCAGGAGACCAGCTCATAAACCCAAAACATCATGAAAAGTAATCATCTATGTAAAGCCAACCAACAATCACATAAACATTAGTGGTGGTGGCTTTCGTAACCATAAAACCAAAAAAAGGCAGCACTTCGACAGCTGAAATAAGTAAAATTATGGGGAAAATGTGCAACTATAAATTGATGTACATTTAATAATCTACATTTGTGCTCATCCTTTTATATGGATTTTTTACTGATATTTAAGTAAATATACATGCTATCACTATGAAAGGGTATTATTTAGTCTTAAATTTTCTACACTTGTCAGATTTCTGCATAGGTCATCCACTGAGAAACAGAGAGCCCTGAAGGAGATAAGGTAGATTGCACTAAAACAAAACAAAACAAAGATTTTTTAAAAACATCCAAACAAGGTTTCCAAGTGATGATTTTCATGTATAAGAGATAGTCTATTACGGGCTGTGTCAGTATCACAAAAAATTCCAAATATGACAATACACTTGTCACTTTTCAATTTCCTCAAGAAGAAGAAGGAAAATTATAGACAATGAAGGTAAATAATGGAATCGGGATATTTAAAAAAAATCAAGGATGCAATAGTTTTTTTTTTTTTAATATTCTGTCACTTAATTCAGGGAAAGAAGATCAAATAGAAACATGGATGTACAACTTTTGTTCCCTGTAGATTTATTTTCCTCATTTCATCACGCACACTATATACGTCAATTCTTTTCTGTTCTGCACTAACTTCAAAGAGTACCTTAATTGAAGGGCTGTCATACCCTTAAATACCAAGTAACAATGAGCTTTATTAACCCAGTGAGTTTCTTTTCCTCCATTTTTATTGTAGTTCCTCCATGAACATTATTGACATAAGTTTAAATTTTTCAGCTTTATTCAGGCCCGCTGCAACTCTCCCCAGGTGCTTTCTCATTTTTGCTTTTCCACAACCCCACGAAGCTATTTACACAGCTGCAGTGTCAATGGTAGGAATTTCAATATTATGACGTTACCCTATATGAGTAACCTGGTCTTGTTTCCAGTACAGCCAACTGTAATAAACAAGGTATAAGTAATAGTTCCACTTGGTTTGAGGATTTTCTCTCTCTAGTTAAAATTAGTATTATTGGAAAAACAGAAATATTTTTCTAATAGAAGTAAATTTAACAAAGTAAGGTCATACTAATATATTCATACTGTAAAAGATTTTTAAATTAACTTAGAAATTAGTTATATTATTGAGTATTCTATGACAAAATCTCCACTACCCAAACCTGAGTTCAAAATATTAGCTTCCTGTTTGGGGAATTTTAATTTACCTTTAAAGAGATGCGACAGGTAATATTCTTCTACCAGATCCTCACTTACAAACTCTGAACTTGCTCCTTTCTCTGTCGTACTATCTAAACAGAATGTTTCTGTAATTCTCAGATACTTCCTATTTGGGCTTTTCCATCATGTTACTCTTGCTTATGTCATTCCCGTCACCACAAATATCCTTAATTCCAACTACACTTGTTTAAATCAATCACCTTTTCTAAAGACTGTTCAAATTCTACACCATCAATACTCCTGGCATCCTTGTTCTGTCTATCCTAAGGGTTTCTTTCCTTGGTACTATCTAGCTTATGGGGCTGCTTTAAAGATACAATGAGATGATACGAGTTAAGCCATTCATTAAATTATGAAGCACCATATAATTTTATTGTGAGCATTCAAAAATACTTGTATAATGCACGAATGAATGCAACTTCTCAGAACCATGTAATATTTTCTTAATTTTCAAGCAGTATAAGGAAGTCCCACAACGTTCACATTTATAGCTTACAATTTACTTATTCTGAAAATCTGAGTACACGTGTGTATTATAATGTATTGTGTGCTTTTGTCCATTGCAAATGGAGAAAAACAGAAAATCAAGATGAGGAACACATTTTGTGCTGTATAAGTGGGTGAAAATTAGCCTTCAGTTTCTAAAAACCATCAGTTTCTAAAAACTTCTACATAATACATAATTGTTTATTTTTTGTGTTTGATTCATTATATAAAGTCATTTAAGAACCATTTAAGGGCAGCATACAATATACTAAGCTTCTTTAAAACTGTTCAAAATATTCTATGAGTAAAAAATAGGTAAGATATTATCAAAATTATTAAAGTTTAAGAAACAGAATTCCTAGGCTCGAAACCTTATTAATTCATGTCTTATTCAAGCAAATAATTTTAAACATTTACAGTTTCTTGTGTTCTTTCAATTTTACATAAATGCAAATGAGGCATATTATTATTATTAACTTCTGACATTAAGCAATACACTTTAGGTACACGTGAATATGATTAAGGGTTAGACGGGGTAAATTTGCTGTTACACAATTATAGCATAAAAATAAGCTACTGGGAAAATGTGACAAGTTCTGTTTTTTGTTCATGTAAATGTGTTCTATTACAAAAAGAATAATGCTTGGGCACAAATACATGTACAATACTTGTGATTTTATGAGACAAGGCATAAGCTGCATGGAATATTTTAAGGAACTCTTCTCTAAAGATGCTAATTTATAATTCTGTAAGGAAAAGAAAGTGTGCATGTCTGCATCTGTCGCAAAAATTTATTAACAGTTTGCCTCCTCATTTATGCATCACAAGACAATAAAGTCATCAGTGATGTTTATCTCTAGTCAAAAGACAAAATATCTTATTCAGGGACCTAGAGCATAATAAAATATAGACACATAGAAAGTGCTGTTGCTTATCTAACTGGCATATGGCACTGGCACTGTGCCTTCGCTGGCATGCCTCCCCTTCCTTGAGGTATATGTGATTGAGTAGCCACATCGCTTTATTCCTTAATTGTTTCTGCTGTCCATAGGGACCTGACGCGCAAAGGAAAACCACAAAACTGGGAATGTTCACTGAAAGTCAGACTGTCATTTATTGAACACTGATATGTGTCAGGTCTAAACAAATCACCAGAATAAGCTTTCAGTTTACTTTGAATTTTGCATCTTAGGACGCCAAGCTCATAGAATTTCAGAAAGAAGAAATAGTACAAATCAGAATTGCTGGGATGCCTAAGTCTGTGCTCTTTCGGTTAAGGCCATGCTACCTCAGGAAGCTGAGTGTCACTCGTATGTAAGGCTGTCTCTCCCCAGTTCAAGAATAGGAGATTTCTTGCAGAAGGAGCTATTTAGTGATGTTACCATTCCACATAATTTTCTGAGGGCCTCTCAACAGCTACACTTTCAGAAACTTCCATTCCCTATTGCAAAAGTTGATCACAAGCAAATCTAGAGTGTTTCATTTTCTACTTGCTGATGAACAGCTATTTCTGCATCTTTTTGCTACTATTACAAGCAGAAATGCAAATTAAAGGCATTCAAGTCTGTTAAGCAGGAATGTCATTTATAATAAAGGTGCATGCACGCACACATTCACACGCACATGTACACTGGACGGTCTTATTTTTAAAAATAGTATATATATAAACTGGAACAGAAAACACCCGGCCTATAGGTACCCATACAATAAATGCCATTTAAGGCTGATAAATGATTTGAAATGATTTACTATTAAATTGTCTGAGCTGTATTTCTCCCTCTCTACCTAGTATCTCTGGAATTTGTAAGAAACAGTCGTTTCTTCAAATAAACAGTTTCCTTTATTTCTAGTCCTCTGTAGACTTTCATTTTGGATACAACTAGTTATCCATATATGCGATTTTGTTAAATTTCTGAGTTGTGTTTTTCAATTTCACAGACTCTGCTTTTTGTTTTTTCTTTATTTTTCACTTATCATTCTCAGTTTAGCCTGCCACCTGCTTCTCAATAAAGAACAGTAATTTTCTGTTTAACTACAAACCAGAAATATAAAGAGATTTAGAATTGTGAGTATGAAATGGGAATAAAACTCTTAAGCCTGTTTTCCTCTCTTGCCTCAGAAACATGGTGGTTTATATAAGCAGTAATATTTTCTTGCACATACATGATATTGTTGTAGTTTCTCAAAATGTCTAGTGGATAAATCTCCCGGACTTCCTCTGGCTAAAAATTCTTGGGTAAGACTGGGAGTGTAGCTCAGTGGTACAGTGCACCCTTAGCATACACGAGGCCCCAGAATGATCCCCAGAACCAAAAAAGAATATCTCTGGATAGAGAAAATTTTATAATATCTCTCTCACTAAAATTCTGGACAAGAGCAAAAGTAATTTAAGAGCCACACATTTTCTCCAATGAAGTTTTGTGATGAGTACAGAAAACTCAGGTGAAATTTCAGATTTTTTAAAATATAAATTTGAAGAAAATATTTGAAGTATTTTCATATGATGCACAAAATTGAATGCCTGTTCCAAGAACACAGGAGAGGGGAAACAGGGAGCAAGGAACAACTTCAAGAAAAAGATACACTCGGCCAAACCCCAAAGAGATCGCTTTAATTAAAATTAAAAAACTCATCACGATGGCCTATTGTTTAAATTTAAGGTGTTGTAGAAATGGAATGTACATATACAGGGAAATCACGATTCCACTTTTTTATGGAAAAATACAAAGGAAACATAGTTTGGAATCAGGCAAAATGAAAACAAATATAACTGATTTGCTTCCAACTGAACCCTATTCTCCAGGGAATAATGCACAACACAGAGACTAATGAGGAAACTACATAACCTTGACCAAGTGCTTCTAACAATTTTTCCAAAAGCGAGCCCTGCACTGAAAAAAAAAAAGAAAAAAAAATCCCTCACCTATGTGAATCTTAGAGATCAAACTGGTTTGAGTCCTAGTTTTTCCCCCAGTGATAGTCTATTTAATAAGAAAAGTGCTAAGGACATACCGGCAATAAATCTAAACAGAAAGGCGAACATCATCTTGTAGACTAATATTTGATACAGTTGTTAAGGCCAGATAGTCCATAAAACCATTCTCATGTCCTAAGCACAGCTCTGATAATAAACTGCTTCATGACTGTGGACTGAAAGACTCAGCAAATGTGTTAGAAAGATGAGCAGAAATGGGATACAAAGACCCTGTGGACATCAAGATAGTGAAGATGAGCTTTGGGGTAAAAAAAATAAGCTAGAATATCCTTTGGGAGAGGAAAAGGTGACAGAAATAATCATAATCAGGATCAGCATCCTGGCTCCAAAAGCATTTGGTTTGGGATCTGAGGAAACAATTTTCAAATTGACACCAGGAATTAATCCAATATCAGGTGATCAATATCACAGTGAAAGATTTATATGATCTGAAGAGAAACCAGAGCATTCAATATGGTGACTGCACGAAATCCATACCAAAAAAAGAAAGAAAATTTTGTCTGAAAAGATCTCATCATAAGGTTATTTTTTCCTAATTCCCAAACACAATAGGATAAAACTGATTTAATTTGCAATTGTAAAATTCCTGCTGTATGTGCAGAGAAGGAAGACTATTAGAAACGCAAGTATTCATGTCCAACTAGAGTTTTTTCCCCAATTAAAATTCATAAGATCAAAATATTAATTTATTAGGCAATAATGTTTAGTTTAAGTAAGCAGAGCAATATTTTCTCATGATAACAGCTTATTTTTAAAGGAAGCTGTTATCATTATTTGGTATAAATAATTTAATACAACAAAACAGTTTATTATCTACTGTTAGTAAGCAAATAGCTTTATCACATATTGAGAAAGAGCTACTCAATGTGAATCTCAAGTGTAAAGGAAAACCCTGAACTTCACTGACAGTTTCCCAAAAACCTCACCTAGTAAGTAATTCTTTTTTTTGCAATATAAAAACCGTGTTTTTGTTATCAAGGTTGTAAGTTAATAAAGTGACAATAACAAAATGATGTAAATATCAAAGTTTATAAATAAGGATGTCAAGATACAGGTTATCAAACTACTGTACTGACATCGATGACATTCAGTGAGCATCGTTCATTTTCAGGTGGGAGTCAAATAATGACCACAAAGGAAGAAGGCCTTCATGGAACTGCTTTTTCTGACATACTGTTCAACTGTTTACCCTACAGCAGGTTTTCAGGTGCTTTTGTTGATGTTTTTCTTTGGACGGATGGTATTAATCAACTTGAAACAGGCTTCAGGTCGACTCTAAGACAAAAATGTCAATTTTATATTCCCCTTTCTGCATTTGCTGTATGACCTTTTGTATATCAGCCCATGATGCCCAGTTACTACTCCGAGTGTTCCACTCATCAGTGATTGCATAATAATGAGTTGTCTTTTTAACAGTTGCTTAACACAGGATACCAGTGTGACCTGCAAAGGATGATGGGGTGTGTAATAGTCTGTAAAAATAACTGAAAATTAATTAGGTTTCTCTAAATAACTTGACAAACTATCACCAGAGTAAGAGCTAATTCTCTCTATCCAATAGATAATTGTCCAAATATTCCTGTTACTTTATCGCTATCAGAATTAAACAAGAACCCCCAGCATATTCTGGACGAATAAATAAAAATAGGCTCAAGGGGCTGGGGATTTAGCTTAAGTGGTAGAGCGCTTGTCTAGCAACCACAAGGCCCTGAGTTCTATTCCCAGCACCCTCCACCCAAGAAAGGCTCGTGAAGACCCTGGGGTAAATATATAATGTATTTCAATTTAGCATTGTTTACTGTGGTGGTTTAATCATTTCTCTTATTCTATTCATATTTAACACTTTATTTATTTTACAGTTGTTCACTGAGCATTTAATGATGTGCACAATATTGGTTATAGCACAACAAAACAATTTTATGAACACCTACCCTCCAAAAGTTTACAGAGGATTCTGGGAAACAAAAACATATACACTGCATGTGACTGAGCTGATTCAAGGACTGTCTATTGTTCATGTCCTGATGAGTACATATATCTAGAAAAGACCCAGCCTAGAAAGAAATTTCCTCCAAGACTTTTTCTCCTACTCCACTTCAATTTAACCTCATTTCTTAACTTCTACTTCTCAACCTGTACTGTTTTATTTGATTATTACATTATTATGCTAATGAAACTTTTCAGACTAAATCGTGATAGTTTTTCTTGCACAAATGCAGCTGGTTTATTTGAGAGGTTAGCACTTCTAATTTCCAGTGGAAGCATTTATCCCAATCCTCGCAAAATGATTTAATATGCTATTTTTTATGGAAAAGAAAATATTTATGCAAAATAATACCTTTATGAGAATTGGCAGGGTTATTTACTGAATCTATTTTTGAGTTTTTCTAAGTTTAAGGTTGGAGGAACAATCCTTTTGCATGTTCTCATAGGACTTGAATTATCCCACTAGCATAACTTTTTAACATATTCACAACACACTTAGCTACTTAAGAGTAGACATCAGGAAACATTCATCTTTGCATTCCCAATGCCCAATACAATCTCTGGCCCATAGTAGATGTTTATTAAAAATTTCACTTCAAACATTGCCCAATCTGGTCATGGTGTATTCAAAGACCAGCATAGACAAGACTCTACAATTTCTAAAAGGTTTAATTGAGAATTCATCAGTATTCAATAATATACAGTACCAATTGTAACATTTTGGTTTGAACCTGGGGCATTGTGACTTTGTAGCACTCAGCTGTGCAGCATAACAAAAGGTACACTGCACTTTCAGTCTAATGGCATTTTTTTAAATTCCACATGTCACTTAATAATTAGAAGAGCCATAAAATTTGTCTCCTTATCAGATTAAAAAATAATCTATCCTTGCCCCCTTTACATTTCCAGAAAAATGAATGGTTTAGGGTAATCAGAAAGGTTTGTAAATTAGAAAATGCAAATCAGTGAAGAAAAATCATTTTCAATTGCTCAGTTGTTTATCTCAGATTGTTCTGAAGAACTATTTTGATCTGCTTTAAAATCATCATTCACCCTTGAAGTTGAACGCTCTGCTTATCTTTTTAATGGTTTTTCCATGATTCTAAGCCTTTGGGCCTCAAGACCTTTGAAAAATTGCTTCAGTACATAAAAGTTTGCTGCCCTATCTTTGCATCTTGGTTATGGTTTAGCCCATTCGGAAGCTGTTCTCCAACCATCAGCAACTGAATACAACTCAACATTCAACAAAAGCTCTACGCTATTCTCTTGTCCAAGGAGTCAGAAAGCATTCTGGGCCACAGTGATCTTGCCATCTTCAAAAGTTTGTCTATACTATTCATGTCTGTTTTATAATAAAAAATAGCAGCTTTAAATTTAAACATGTTGAGAAATAATAGGAAACGCCAACCTTTTTGACTGAGTACTGAGAGATGAGCCCTTTATATCCATTATGTCTCCCCAGAGCAAAGCAACAATGTAGGAAATACTATCACTCATTCTAAAAGTAAGAAAATCATGGCTCAACCAGACTATATAACTGATGAAGGGTCACAAAGCAAGTGGCCGTACTGGGGATAGAAACCCAGATATATCGTGCTTATACAATTTTGTTGTTTTCCCAACTAGATTTCTGACATTTCGAATTTTATTCCTTGTACTTAGCAAAATAATACAGGGTCTCAATATTTTTGATGTTTGTGTTAATATTTGTTTTTATTATGCTACTATGTGAACTAAAAGTTCTCATGCTAAATCATGTTAGTTAAATTTTGTGTATTTAAGTAGTTCTGCTCTAGGTGGCCAGAAAAGAAAAAAAGAAAAAGAAAGTATAATAAAATAATCCAGTCTAACATTAATTCTAAAGTCTGTTTCATTAATTGATGTATATGTGACTTCCCTCCCAATTTCTCTTTTAGGTGTTTAAATTTTTTCATATTTCAAAACTGTTATGTATATATTTAATTTGGATCTAAAACTATTATTTATGGAAATGAGTATGGAGATGTCTCAAAAAACTAAAATGGAAACTCCATTTGACCCGGGTATTCCCTTTCTGCATATGTTTCCAAAAGAGTTAAAGACATCACACCACAGTGATATATGCATATCCATGTCCCATGTTTATAGCAGCACAATTCATAATAGTTAAATCTTGGAAGTAGCCTATATGTCCACAAAGAGATGAATGGATAAAGAAAATGCAGTATTTATACACAATAGAGTACTACCCTATCATAAAGGATAAATTTGAATCATTTGTAGGAAAATGGATGCACCTTGAGACATTAAGTGAAGGAAATCAGACACACAATCTTAAATATGCCATGGTTTCTCTTGTATGAGAAACTCAGTATATAAGTAAAGTATAAAATAGAAACAGCTAATAGGAAAAAGAGAAAGAAAAAGTTATTGTAATCCGCATGAACAATGTAAATAAAAGTGTACCTTGATTTAGTATAATGGTCTTATGTGTTTTATATGTATTTTTGCCCATTAGTCTGGTTGTTAATCTTCGTGGATGATAATTAATTTTATAAGGACTTCGAAGACAAATAAATTAATCTGATGTTGGCAAAAAATGGGGATGTAGGGGAAAGGTAAAAAAGAATTGAGATGTTATGTACATGTACCAGTTGCGTACAATGAATGTAATCACCTTGTACTGAAAACAGGTACTAATAACTTTTTTTAAAAAACTATGATTTATACCATGGACCAGAAAATACACATGCATAATCTGCAGAAACTTTGAAAATAAGGATGTGTATCTGCCTCTGTTGTTAGAAGATAAAGATCTGAAATATATTTTCCCAACACTCAGCTCAAAAGTTATTATAGTAATGAGTCATTTTCTAGTATACTCTGGCCATACCTTAGCATTTCTGAACTAACGTCCATTCATAGAGGAGGTTTCTTGATTAAATTTACAAGACTGTTGTACCAGTCAGTGCTTACTAGAGAAACAGATTTAATGCAAGATATACAAACATATAAGAATTCACAAGACTGGCTTACAATGGCCACTCCCAGAGTAAGGTGTGGAAAATGACAAAAGGGCTGTCTGTATGTTGGGGACTCGAAGGATCCAGTTGAAGGCCTAGAGCTTACTATAGCATCCTATATGAGGCTGACAGATCTACAATGAAAGGATGAAAGGTCTGGACCAAAAGGCTGAAGGATCTGTACCAGAGGCTGAAGAGTCTGTGCTGGAAGCCAGGAGACAACATCCAAGGAGAAGGACAGGACTGGAGCTCCTCCAAAGAAAAAGAAGTGAGCCTTCCTTCTTCCCTTCCCTTTTACTTCATTCAGGAGACAAGCCTATTGGTTGCTGTTACCCACACCCAGGGTGGGTCTTCTGCTTCCAGTAAATCCTTCCATCGACACCCAGAACTATGCTGATCCAATTTAGTTGGGCATGTCTTACTCAAGTTGACACAATCAGTTAACTATCACAACCAATCCCTTGTCAACTTGACAGTCAGACACATTTCCTTAAATAAGTAAAGTACAAAATAAAAACAGCTATTACACTTCTTTGTCCTATTTACACTTATGGTTTCTCATGTCAGAGAAACAATTCGATGTGTACTCATGAGTGTCTGATTTATTTCACTTAATAGTATGTTCTCAAGGAACATCCATTTACATACAAGTGACTCTAGTTTATCCTTTTTTATGGTGGTGTAGTACTCCATTGTGTAGAAAAACCACATCTTCTTTAGCCATTCATTGGTTGTTGGGCATTTAGATTGTTTCCAGGAAGACAATATACAAAGGAGAGGAAAACTAGAAAGAGAGAAGGGGGAAAAGCAGGAAGGGGAAAAAAGGAAAGAAAGGGGAAAGGGAATTCATGGAGAAATGTGAATAAACCTGCTGTAAATAGGGATGGAAGGAATGGGGAGGGGTGGGGAAGAGGGGGGAGAACCAAGATGCATCATGTACAGGTACAAAAGAAATGTGGTGAATGTGATCATTATATGTACAATATACCAATACACGCTCTTGGTTTAAAATAAAAAAAAAAAAAAATAAAAACAGCTAATAGGAAAAAAGAGAGAAAAAGAAGTCTCCAGATACAAAGAAAAGTTCTTAATTACACCTAATATGCACAACTATCTTGCATACAAACAGAAATGCACTAATTCCTTCCCAGACTAGAAGGCAAGTTTTGTTTGGGTGATGCTTACTCTTAGCAATTTATAATTTGAATATTATAACACAGGTTTAACAATACTTAAGAACCAATATAAAGTCTATCAGCATACAGTAGCATATAGGCAGCACAGGAGAGAACTAGGGGAGAACTATTACAATTACAATACTCACATCTCTATAAGATCACAGGATCATAACTAGTACTTAAAACTACCTTCTTCTACTACCCACTCTGTATTTCTTTGGCCTTCAGCAAACACCGCAGCAGGCTTTGTGTCTTGGTTTGTGTCTAGATGTCTGCCCAAAGCCTTATGTGGTCTTGGGTGGGGCTTTTTCAGAGGTGGTTGAATCTAGAATGTGTGATGCTGGGGATAAGGGCGTGTGATTACTAGATTAGTCCACTGACTGGTTTGGCATAGTTCTGCTGGAATCAAAGATACAAAACTAGAATTAAGGATACTAGGAATAAGGATGGGTAGCCTGGGTAAGATATAAGGGACAGAAAGAGGCTTGCCTATCCCTTGCTTGCTTTGCTGCCTTCTGCTTGCTGTGAGCAGTTTCTCCTCTGCAATGCCAATCTGCCATGCCATCCTGCCGTGGAGCCAGCCAATGACTAACTAAAATCTCTATGAACTTGTAAGCCAAATAAACCTTTCCCTCTTTAACTTTAGGTGTTGAGTATTTTGTCCCAGCAATGAGAAAAGTAACTAAAATAGAATTTAGTACCTGGAGTGGGGCTGTTGCCGTGACTATATCTGACCATGTGGTTTAGGAATCTTTGGAGCTGGCTAGTCAGGAAAGGTTTGGAAATGTTACCTGAAAGAAGAATCCTGGAAAACAGGCTATACTTAATGGGAGATTCTGTTCAGAGCTCAGAACAGACTGCTGATAGAAAAGTTGCTGGTACAGACGAGGCTTGGAAGGTTTCTGCTGGGAAGAAGAACCACATTGGCTGTTGGACTCCAGACCATGTGTGTTATGGCCTGACAGAAAGTTTGTCTGCATTTGGCTCCTGTCCAGAGACTTTGTCTAAAACTGATATTAAGGGAGACAGACTAATTAATCTTACAAAAGAAATTTCAATACAATCTAATGTTGAGGTGGCATAGCTTCTGTAGGGGGCTTTTAGCCAGATTTATGTTGAGAATCAAGAGCAAAGAGCCCAACAGAATGATTCAGTATGTTGTGAATTTGGCCCGAAAGGAAGTTCCAGTAAAGATGTGAACTGCAAAGATGGAACACAGGAGACACTGGTCACTGAAAAGACTAGCAAGAAAGATGCAAGTATTTCAGAAGAAAACAATAGGAAAGATGGCCTGAGAACGTCACAAGAACCAGCAGGACAACAGCCTTTATGACCTCACAGTTGCAAAGGTAAAAGGCTTTGCTTTGAGAAGAGAGCCCCAGAGCACCATTTCAGAATGGGGATGAGCTAGAAAATTTATTCTTCAGGATTGGGTCAGAATGCTCAGTGATCCAGGCACTTGACCCCAACAGACAAGAGAGAAAGAAGTCTGGCTACTGCTCCAGCTGGCGGCAGACTCTGGCATCATCCACGTGGCCCTGGTTTCAGATGTGTGCCGAAAGCAAGAGTAGTGGGGTCAGAAAGGCTTCCACCAAGGTTTCAGTAGAAGGCCCGGGAGGTCAGGCAGTCAACCCTGAGAGGGCAGGTGTGAAGCTGTGAGTGTGAAGCTGAAGGGGCAGTGGAGACCACCAGAAGTTTGGAGAAACCAGCAACATGGATCTAGATCGTCTGAGGAAAACTGCAAGGAGGAAGCAGAGCCGGCCCAGGAGAGAAGACATGAGAGCTGTCACCACAGGAAGTGCCATAGGGATGGAACCACCCAAGCCCTTCGGAGTTCACATCTTGCCACAGATTGCCTCGGATGCTGCACATGGAACTACAGGATTTAATATTTGCCCTTCTGAATTTTGGACTTGCTTTGGTCTCATTCCTTTGTATCCCCCTATTTTACCTTTTGGAATGGTAGTGTTTATCTTGTGCCATTGTATGTTGGAAGTGCTTAACTTTGTTTTCATTTGTATAGGGGCTCACAGCTAAGTTTGCCTTAAATCTCAGAGGAGGGTTTGGACTTGGACTTTTCAGCAATGCTGAAACTGCTAGGACTTTGACAACTCTTAGAGATGGCCTTTTGTGTAAAGGAATGTACATGAGTCTTTCGGGAACTGGGGGTGGAATGTTATGGTTTGTGTCTAGATGTCCCCCCAAAGCCCCATGTGGTCATTGGTGGGGATTTTTCAGAGGTGGCTGAATCTGGAGTGTGTGGGACTAAGGGTGTGTGATTACTAAATCAGTCCACTGATTGGTTTGGCACCACCCTAATCTTGGCAGCCTGGATAAACTGTAAGGGGCAGAAAGAAGCTGCTAAGTCCCCTTTCTTACCTTGCTGCCTTCTGCCTATCTGCCACGTCACCCTGCCTTGGATCCAGCCAATTATGGACTGAAATCTCTATAAATTGTGAGTTAAATAAACCCACAGTTTAACTTTGGGTGTTGGGTATTTTGTCTCAGCAATGAGGAAAGTAACCAAGACACCTTGATTCTTTCCCTGGTGGGGTGACCCATACTTTCATTCCTGATGTTGGGCCCTTTGTCATCCTGCCTGCAAGGGGTTGTTGTAATTCCCGTTGACCCTAATAACACACCATGGAAACACTAGGAGGTGCTCTAAGGGATCTCCTGCACTCCAAGTATATTCCTCCTTTCCTCCATTGTGGAGTAGTAGTCCATTTTCTCCTTAATAGTCTGGGTCAGTTACACCTACCAATGCTGTAACTCGCTTTTTCATTTGTTTCTTTAGAGACACAAAGGGACCAAAATGACCAGGGGTAAGTCTCAGATTCTGGTTCAATGCTATCATTGCTGTACTTCCTGGTACAAGCCTTCCCCACACACACTGGAACTAAGACTTCTAAGTCAGCAGAGCATAAGGTCTCAAAACTTTGCTAGTGGACCACTAGGGGTAATTGTGAGTGGTTCCATTTCCACTTCCACCCCTTGATTCCTGGACCTATAAATCCTGGCTACGAGAGACATAGTACCATATTGTGGAAGCTGATTCAAAGCATATACAGCCTTTCGAAGAAACTTTCCCCAGCCCTGCAATTTAGCTGGTGGTGCAACTGTACCTTCAAAATACCATTCCACCTTTCTAGCAATCCATTTGCATCTAGATGGTGAGGAACATGGCAACACCAGTTAATTCGATGAGCATGAGCCCATTTCCTCTTTTCTTTTTCCATAAAAAGTGCTCCTTCATCGAAAGCAATGCTGTATGGAATTCCATGATGGTGGATAAAGCTTTCTGTAAGTCCACAGATAGTAGTTTTTTCAGAAGCATTACATGCAAGGAAGGGAAATTCATATCTAGAATAAAGGTCCATGTCAGTAAGGACAAAGAACTGTCCTTTCCATGATGGAAGCAGTCCAATATAATCAACCTGCCACCAGTGAAATGGTGCCATATCATGGACTCAATGTTGGTCACTACTCCTGGCATGTTGGACATTCAGCTAGTCTGTAGCCAAATCAACCTTGGCGAGTGGGAGTCCATGTCGCTGAGCCCACGCATGACCTCCATCCCTGACACTGTGGCCACTCTGTTCATGAGCCCACTGGGCAATGACATGGGGAGGCTGAAGAAAGAGGTTGACTGCTAGCTAAAGAATGGGCCATCTTACCCACTTGATTATTAATGTCCTCCTTGGCTGAGGTCACTTTTTAGTGAGCATTTACAGAGGACAAAAATATTTTTATGAACCTTGACCATATAGAGAAGTCTATCCACATACCTCTCCCTCAAATATCTTTATCACAGATTTTCCAGTCACGTTCTTTCCAAGTTCCTGACCATCCAGCCAGACCATGGACTATAGCCCATGAATCAGTAGAAAGTCGCATATCTGGCCATTTTTCCTTCCATTCAGAATGTACTACCGGGCGCACTGCCCAAAGTTCTGCCCACTTTGAAGATTGCATTTCACAACTATCCTCCAGGAATGTACTGGAAAGGGGCTGTAACGCTTGTGGGTGGTGCCTGCAAAACGTGCATAACCATCCATAAACCAAGCCCTAGTCTACTCTTCCTCTGACAGTTGATCACATGGTACACCCCAGAAGGCCACAGGTGCATGCTGGGAGACAGAAGGCAATATAACAGGAATAGAAGCCATGGCCATCTGGGCAACTTCTTCATGAAACTTGCTTATGCCCTCTGGACCTGCTCTGGCTCAATCATGTAAGTGCCACTTCCATTTAATGATGTATGCTGCTGTGCCCTTCCAACTTTATGGTTTGATGGATTAGATGATATTCAGCTCATGATGGGCAGCTCAGATGGCATGGTAACCTGGTAGCCCATAGTCAAGCTTTCCTTTCCACTAAGGCCCAGAGGGAGGCCAAGAGCCGTATTTCAAAAAGAGAGTAGTTTTCTGCACATAATGGCAGAGCCTTGCTCCAAAATCCTAAAGGTCTTGCTGCAATTCACCTTTGGGGGCCTACCAGAGACTCCCAACAGCATCTCTACCTGCTACTGACACTTCAAGTACCATTGAATCTGCTGGATCATATGGCCCCAGTGGCACAGCAGCCTGCACAGCAGCCTGGACCTGTTGCAGAGTATTTTCTTGTTCTGGGTTCCACTCAAAACTTGAAACTTTCCGAGTCATTCTGTAAATGGACCAGATTAAAACACCGAAGTGAGGAATGTGTTGCCTCCAAAATCCAAATAGGCCTGTGAGGCTTCGTGCCTCTTTTTTGGCTGTAGGGGGAGCCAGATGCAACAATTTACCTGTTACATTAGAAGGACTATCTCTATATGCTCCACACTCTGCATTCCTAGAAATTTCACTGAAGTAGAAGGACCTTGAATGTTAATTGGATTTATTTCCCATCTTTTGGCTCACAAATGTTTTACTAACAAATCCACAGTGGTTGCTACCTTCTGCTCACTTGGTTCAATCAGCATAATATCATCAGTGTAATGGACCAATGTGATAACTTGTGGGAGAGAAAGGCAATCAAGATTCCTGTGAACTAAATTGTGACACAGGGCTGGAGAGTTAATATAAACCTGAGGTAAGACAGTGAAGGTGTACTGCTGGCCTTGCCAGCAGAAAGCAAATTATTTCTGATGGGACTTATGGATAGGTATGGAGAAAAAGGCCTTTTCGAAATCAATAGCTGCATACCAAGTATCGGGAGTGTATTAATCCACTCAATCAAGGAAATCACATCTTGCACAGCAGCTGCAATTGGAGTAAGCACTTGATTCAGTTTACGATAACCTATCGTCATTCTCCAAGACCCACCCTTCTTCTGTACAGGCCAAATGGGAGAATTAAATAGAGATGTGGTGGGATCCACCATCCCAGGCACTTCATGTCCTTGATAGGGCTCTAATCTTTGCAATCCCTCCAGGAATGCAACATTGTTTCAGTTTACTATTTTACTAGGTAAAGGCAACTCTAATAGCTTCCATTTGGCCTTTACAACCATAATAGCCCTCACACTACTGGTTAAGTAACCAATGTGACAACTCCGCCAAGTAATAACTGTATTGATCCCAGTTATGCACTCTGGAACAGGAGAAATGACTACAGGATAGAGTTGAGGATCTGCTGGTCTCACTGTGAGTTGGACCTTTGCTAAAACTCCCTTGATCACCTGACCTCCATAGGCCCCTCCTCTTACTGGAGGGCCACAATGGTGTTTTGAATCTGCTGAAAGCAGTGTTAGTTCAGAACTAGTGTCCAGGAGTCCCAGAAATGTGATTATGCCCCCTCCCCGAATGTACAGTTACTCTGGTAAAAGGCCTTAGGTCCCTTTGGGGAAGAATAGGAGAAAGATTGACCATATAGATTTTTGGTTGTACACAGGCTCCTTCCCCGAGGAGACCAGCCTCCCCTTCATTCAACGGGCTCTGGGTATGTAAACTGGCTCAAATTCTGGAACTGGTTGAGGGGCCATGATTCCCAGTTAGTACATTTCTGTTCATTTGCCCTTAAATATTTTTTGATTATGTAAATCCAATGAAACTTTTATAGGCCCCCTGTCTATTTCACTTTTGGGTACTCTGTAGCTAATCAGCCGGTGCCATAGGTCTACATGTGGCAGACCATTCTGATCATTGTTCTTCCTCTACTGCCCTTAACAGTAAGTATGCGCACCTTGCCTTTGGTGATTAAGTGCTGCCACTTGACCTCTGCCACTCCAGGATCCGATTAAACCCATTGCCCTTAAGGTTTCCAATTGAGCAACTGTGGTCCCCACTGTGAGGTCTAGCATCTAGGGAAGAGCAATGACAGGGCTCCTCAGGGCTGCTGGTGCTCCCCTCATGAATCTGTTTCTCAAGGAGTTAGTGAAGGGTACATTATCTGGATCATCCCAGTCTGGCGGATTAGGTTTAACATGACAAATCCACTCCAGCATTCCCATCTCCCTAATCCTCTGAATCCCCTCATCAACAATAAACCATGGAATATCAGGCATCACTAACTCATTCACGCTGGACCATCTTTTGATCCACTGCAACATTAAATTCAGAATCCCTACCTAATGGGCCCATATCCACAAATTCAGCCTGATCCAGGTGTATGTTTTTGCCACCATTATCCCACAGCTGTAAAATCCACTCCCACACTTTCTCATTAGGCCTCTGCTTATAAGAGTTAGAAAACTCAAGTTTTTTGGAAGAACAGCAGACCTTGCCACAGGTCACACTATGTACCTCGCTCTTGGGAGCCTTCTGAGATTTGAACCTGGTTGTAGACCAAGAGGCAAAAGTGGTGAGGGTGGGTCCTGGGGAGTGTCAGCGTTATCATGCTAGGTTGGCATGGGATTAGATTCCTCAGGAGGGGCCAAAACCACTGTGGGTGGCGATGCCTCCACCACTGTGCGTGGGAAAATGTCTTCCTCTGGCAAAATAACATCATTGGAGTCTAGGTCAGAGCTCCACATCCTCAGCCTCATAGGGATCCTCTCAAACATCCCCATCCCAGTTTATGGGATCCCATTCTTTTCTGATCAATGCCCTCATGTTTACTTCAGACACCCTTTGAGGCTGAGCATTAAACTTACACTGAATTTCAACCAATCGAATTATGAGGGCCTGTGTTTTGGTTTCTGCAGTCTCCAGTGTGGCTAAAGAAGAGGAGATTCTCTTTCAGAACACACTTAGAAACTTTTAAATTTTTTATGTGTATCTGAAGCTGGGAATTTGAGCTCCTTATTTTCCTTATTAATTTGGCTGCACATTTAGAAAACTTTAGATTCCCTATGCATGTTGTGAGTTCATTTTCTTTTCTCACTAGTTCCACAGATGCTAAGAGCAACCAGACAGCATCGTTGTAATTTCCACTTTGCCAAAAGTATTCATAAGTATCATATATGGAGCCATGAAATTCCTTACATCTCACAAGTAGTGAATTAGGATAATCAAATACCTTGCATATTACTTTAAATAGCTCACACCAGGGGGGTTGGGGATTTAGCTCAGTGGTTAAAGTGCTTGCCTACCAAGCACAGGCCTGAGTTCAATCCCCAGCACCAAAAAAAAAAAAAAAAAAAAAAGTTGACACCAGGGACTAGCAGTATTCCCCACAGTATTAGAAGGAGAGACCATGGCATCTTTAGGTCTCATTAAATTTGAGTAACTCCAGGAACCACTAAAGCCATTAAATCTTTATAATTCTGTTTCTCTACGGCCGCTCTTGATACCAAAATCTATATCAGTTACTCCTTACTAGAGAAACAAATTTAATGCAATATATATGCTATATATAAAATGCAATATATATATATATGCTATACATATATATGATTTTACAAGATTGGCTTGCAGTGGCCACCCACAGAGTCAGGTGTGAAAAAGTGCAAAACGTCTGTCTGCATGCTGAAGATCCAAAGGATCCAGTCAAAGGCCTGGAGCTCACTGTAGTGTCCTGAGAGTCTCTATCAGGAGGTCAAAAGGTCTGTGCTGGAGGCTGAAGAGTCTGTGCTGGAAGCTAGGAGACAACGTGCAAGGTGAAGGACAGGACTGGAGCTCCCCCAAAGAAACAGAAGGGAGCCTTCCTTCTTCCCTTCCCTTTTATTCCATTCAGGCTACAAGCCTATTGGTTGCTGTCTCTCACACCCAGGGTGGGTCGTCTGTCCTCGGTAAATCCCTCCATCTATACACAGAACTATGCTGATCCAATTTCGTTGGGCATGTCTTACTCAAATTAACACAATCCATTGATTATCACAACTGCTGGTACCATATTTTAATGTTATTTTTAGTAATGCGAGTCATATGAATACCTCATCTCCATATAGTTCCTTTATTTTCCCTAGCCATAGTAATTCAGTTGGTTCTTTAGATGAAGCATTTTTCTATCAATGAAGAAATAATACATTTTACATATAATTTAAAAAAAACCTCATTGCTTAAACTTACTTCAGTTCATATTCTCCCCAGTAACAGGAACTTTCAAAATTTCTTTTTAATTGTTTTAATAACTGATGGCAAATTACTTGTTTTTAATCTACTAGGGTTTGCCATATCCTTATCAACTGTTAAAGTAGTGAGGATTATCTATACTGTTTTCTTTATGCCTTTTATGCATTAAATTTAAAAGGTTTTGCTAATCGCAGTGCTTGGGAGGCTGAGGCAGGAGGATCACCACGAGTTTAAGACCAGCCTGGACAATATAATGTGTTCAAGGCCAGCCTGAACTATATAGTGAGACCCTGTCTCGAAAAAACAAAAATAAATTTTATTTTTTTTTAAGTTTTTGCTTCGTTGGGGTTTTCCATATGTTTATATGACTTTATTCTGTCAAAATGGAATAATAATTTTTCTTTTGTAATCTGTACTATTAACGCCTTTTTAAAGAATCCTTGTTTCTTTGAAGAATAATCAAGTTACGTTATGATTTATCAGTTTAAAAGGTTACTATTTGTGATGCTTTGCTTCATATACAAGGATCTTCTTATACATTGACCTTGCCGTTGATACCTGGGCGCTTACAAATACAGGGGCAATTGCACGCATAGCCTGGAAAGCTGCACCTTCCCACCTCCTCCCGTAGTCCTACATGGGACTTTTAATAAAACAGACACTACAATCAAAGGCAGCATTACATGAGTTTACTCAAGTGTTGATTCTTTACTCTTTCACACCTTTCATACTACTGGGTAGAAGTAGGGCAGGTATCTATGCACTCTTCATTTTTCCTTCCAAGTCATTTCCAGGTCATTTCCAGGTATTTTAACACTCAACTTTGAATCTCATGTTATCAAAATATACCTAAATACATCACAAATGACAAAAGATATCACAAACAATCCCTTCTTTTTAGAGTCATCTAATGATTTGCAAATTGCTTTTTTTCCCTTGATGATTTCAGCCACACAGATAATCCTATGACTTTACAATTTTCTTGTTAAACTCTTAGTTTAAATATCCTTTAGACTAAATCTTTTTTTAGAATAGCTGTTCAGAATTAAGCAACATCGTGTTGCTCTCTCTTTTCAAACCCTCCAATGGTTTCTCATTCCATTAAAGGTAAAAGCAAGACTTTACATGCATTTGTCCTTTGTTACTTCTTTCATCTCATCTACTAGTGCCTCCCTCATCCACATTCCTCCAGCCACTCTGTCTTTCCAGATGTTCTCTGGCAGTCTACATTCCTGCCTCAGTCACTCTGGGCCTTGCTGTACCTCTGCCTGGGGTGTCCTTGCCCTTGATTGACAAGTGGCTGGTTGTCTCATTTCTTCAAGTATTTTCCCAAAAGTCACATCAGTAAAGGTTTCCCTCCTTACCTTATTCAAAACTTCAACTCACTCAAACTTCAAATAGCCTTTTTCACTTTTATTTTTCCCTTTAACGCTTATTGCTATAAAATAAACTATATATTTTACCAGTTTATCTCATCCTTGTCTGTCTCCACCCACTAGAATGTAATATTCTGGGTACATGGAGTTTTGGGAGTTTTTTCCTGCTTTGCTTACTACTGTATGACTACTAATTGAAAGGGCCTAGAATATATAGGTGCTCAAGAATTATTATAAATGAACTACAAGAAAGAATACATATGAGCGATAAATAACAAAGTGTGTAAGAAGAGTTCAGAAAAGGGTGACTGACAAGGGGGTGAGGAGAATCAGAGGAAGTTTCACAGAGTAAGTGACTGAAAAGATGAAAGAGGCAGACAATAAAGGTATTTACAGTAAAGAGGGCACTTTTCCTATTACAAACTAACCTGTTGAATTTAACTACATTCAAATTTCGTTCAGGTTACTTTAATAAAAAGTTCAATAACAGGATTTTTTCTGGTCTATAATATTTTCCTATGTTTATGAAATTACATTGATTTTTGGCCTTTGCCCCTTACCTATTCTGAGGTTGTCAACCAAATATCGATAGATATTTATTGAGTAATACTGCCCCACTAGTTTAATTATCTATTTTGGTTACCTTTTGTCCAGCTGAATGTCACTACCTGTTAATGCATGTTCATGAACAGTATAATAAATATTAATATTTTCTTATGCTATTTTTGCCCATTCATAAATCATCTATAAGACTCCACCCCTTTCTTCTTTAAAGGAACTATCAATGCCATATGAAAAATGTATATATGACTAGTAGTCAATCACAAAAGAAATTATCCCAAGTATATAAAATAAAATTATTAATTGGGCATACCTTAACTAAAGCTACCGAAGACTTGGAAAGGTTCTGCTTTTATAAGCTTAGAGTGAAATTGCTTAGAAAGAAATACTGTAATAAGTGAAATGATTTTTTTTAAAGTTGCTTCATGTAAGTAATTTGATATTATATGCTAGCCATTATCATTGTGTATCAGAGATTATGATCATGTAAATTTTCAGTTAAGATCCATTTACGATACTGTCTTATTGTACATCTAGAGCAAAAGCAAAATGTATCCCTAAAATGTGCACTTTGAGTCCCAGTTGAATTCAATGCACTTGCCCTCACATAAATATTAAAAGACATTGTCTCCACTAGAGATCATGTCCACATACAGTGGAGATATTACAGATATAAAATACTTCTGTAAACATTGAGCATTTTATTGAATCACTAAATAAAAGCAAGCTATATGGAAAAGACACGAAATAATGTCTTGAGTTCTCTTGTCTCCAAACATTGCTGGACTGTATTTTCTGAACTTGGTTTTGGAAACGTTGCCTACACGATATTTTATGTCTTATATCTTAAGGGAAACCAGGGGGATATGCATGGTTATAGATTCACTTATTTCATTTCAAAAAACCCGTCATCTTTATGATATATTTTAATACATTTCTCTCTTCAAAGACTTGTCATTTTAAAAACATCCTTTCATATCTTATAAACTAAAGACAATTCACTATTATTTAGCAGCTTGAAACCATCTAATTTTTCAAAAGAATACTCTTTTATCAGAAGGACTTTCTTATATTATTGGAATTTAGCTAGCATCAATTAAATACATTTTAAAGTATTCAAATTACTTAGCATTTACTCAATTTAAAATGATGCTATGTTCTATTTCATAAAATATTTTCTTTGAAAATATTAGAAGCATTAATACTGAATATAAAGGAGAGAGCACATTCATTCTAAGAGTCAGCTATCATTCCTCTGTTGATAATTCTCCGATAGTAATAATAATGACAGTTAATTATCATAACCTAATATTTATGTAACATTTAGTATATATCAGGAAAAGATGAGTGAGTCACATTCCTACCCTCAAGGAACAGACACTATAATGGGGATTACAGTGTGAACAGCTATGAAATCGTAGCATTGGGTAGTATGTGAAAAGTACAAAAGAGAAATAAGCAAAATGCTATAGGAGTTCAGGGGATGGAAGTGTTCACCACGCCTCTGAATAATCATAAAAAGCCTGGCGCAGTAGATGGGAGATATACAGTAGGGTATCATTTCAGAAAGTGAAGACCATGTGAAGAAAGTACCTTCATAGCAATAGAACTAATAATAACAGTCCATATTTATTAAGTGTTAACTGTGTGGCCAACACTGGGATAAGGATATTTTACATGTGTTAATTCGTTTCATCTTTAACTACCTGATCATGTGAGTATTCATTCTCTCTTCATTTCAAAGATAAAGAGGCTGAGATGAATGACCTGCCCACAGTCACAGATCCAGAAATTTCACCCAGCCAGAACTCTATTGCTGGTTGTATACAGGCATCACGAAGTCCACGAACATAGATTCTCATGATCTGACTCCTCAAAACAAACCTTCTGTGCCAAATCTCAAACTTTGGTTCCCATTCCTTCACATCTATCTGGTATGTAGAAATCATCCTTGACTTTTCTGTCACAATCCACACCAAATCAGTTACAATTCCCTAAGGAGACTCACTTGGCAACATTTCTCATTTACTACTTTCTATTATCACAGTATACATAATCACCCAAATCCTTAGAACATTTATTTAGTTTAGCATACAAATGCTCCACCAACCTACGTGTTTCTTTAAGAAGCATTTATCACGTCTCAAACAACATGCTGAGAAGTCGGAATATAAATAAAGATTAAAACATAGTTCCCGAACTTCTAGAACCTAATGAATGGACATATGCAAAATGACGGATTTAGCTAGATGGGCAGAGGTATTGCAGAAAGGGAAGAGAAGTGCATTTCAAGTAAAAGAGAGCATTTATAAAATTCTGTGACATTCAAGGTGATTGAACAGATTGTAAAGGAAAAAGTAGTTTTCGATGACACCAGCAACGTGGGTAGGGATTAGATCTTACAAGGTAACATTTTTCATTTCTCAGCCTCAACACTAGAGATATATTAGGCCAGATATTTCTTTTTTTCTTTTTCTTTTTTTGTGTGTGGGGGCTGCTATGTGCATTGTAGGATGTTTAGTAGCATTCCTAGATGCTACCCACTAGATGCCAGTGGCATCATCACAACCCATTGTGATAAAAATATCCCCAAACATGGTCAAATATCCTGTGGGAATGAAATTATCTCACATAAGAACCACTG
>PVJO010024254.1:0-24668 GCA_004026905.1 Hystrix cristata | reverse complement strand
CCAGGGATGCAGGGATGGTTCAACATACGCAAAACAATACACGTAATACACCACATCAACAAAGTCAAAGACAAAAATCACATGATCATCTCAATAGATGCAGAAAAAGCATTTGACAAAATCCAACACCCGTTCATGATAAAAACACTACAGAAATTAGGAATAGATGGTGTATATCTCAATCTGATAAAAGCCATATGTGACAAACCAGTGAAGACCTTTTAAGATATTATGATTACTATTTTATTTTTGAGGAAGGGTACAGGAAAGAGCGAATATCCAGTTGTTTTTTGAGTAATGGAATCCAGTGTTTTCAATATGGGACTAGGTGATTTTGCATGACTGAATTACAGGGACCCCAAATTGTTTTCTTTATAGAAATTATCTGAGCCACGGCATTTATTGAGTCCTTACATTGGCCCCAAATACTTGCTAGATGAGGGCCTTCAGAAGTTTCCAAAGCCATTCGATCCCAGGCAAATGGCATAAGAACATCTTAGATGCTTATAAAAACACATTCCAAGATCCTACACCCAGAAATTTCCCTGTGGTAAATCCAGGCTGATCCCCAGGAATGTATGTTCTTCTAAAATCTCAGTCTTTCTGAAGCCCCTGCCCAGTAGAGAGCTCTCTCTCCCAGCGACCTCTGCACTGTCCTATCTGATGCAGTGTGCCACTCGAGGGGGTCCTGGCTGTCAGAAGAAAGGAGTGTGCAGGCTGGAGGTACAGACACACAGCATCTTGTCTGTTCCTGCTGTGTGTCTCTGAGCCAGGGGAGGCTGTGGTTTTCAGATCTGTCATAGGCCAGCAGCAATCATCTAGGGGTTATGGTTTCTGTGTTGGGGTGCATTAAAGGTCTCACAACATGCTGAGCAGAGAGGTGTGCAGATGAGCAGCATGTGTATGCAAGCAGACACTGGCAGACACTGCTCATTGGTTCTTTCCTCAGAGGAACTCTTTAGTAGCAGATAATCCTCCTGAATCTGCTCTACCAGAAGTCCTCTGGCTTGGATGTGGACACCGCCAGAGGTTGTCCTTTCCTAGACTACTTTTGTTGGTCAAGTAGTGAGTGCAGGGCCTTGTGTTTCTTCCTCCCTTCCATGCTGACATGAACCATGCTCAGGTCTTCATTCTCAACCAAGTTCTTCATCTCCTTGCCTTAAAATTAGGATGCTAGTTACTGAGCTAAGAGATAGAAACTCCCATGGGCCCATTACCTGCTGTGAACTCCCCACCGTGTCATGGGCCCCCCTCCTCTTCTGCACCTGTTCCCTGGACATCTGGCTCACAGGTGTTCTTCAGCTTGGTTTTTATCTGCTCTTACTCACTGATAACTATTCCCTTTGAAATTATCCTTTCATTTGTTGTCTCTGGCAATTATCCTTTCATTTGCTGTCTTTTACCCAAATCCTCTCAGTTAAATTTTATCACAAAACTAATGAAGTTTTTCTAGCCACTGAAACAATGAAAAGTTTAAAAAATATTAATAGCACCATTCAATTTATACATTCTTTTTTTTTTTTGGTACCAGGGATCGAACTCAGGGCCTTGGGCTTGCTAGGTGGGCGCTCTAACCACTGAGCTAAATTCCCAGCCCAATTTATACATTCTTAAACTAACAAATATTATACACAAATTACTAGCGATTCCTGTCCTCTAATTTGTAAATATTAGTATGAATATGTATTTTTGACAAGCAAATGTCTATGGCTGTCTACAATGCATATCGTTCTGAAGCTTCCCTTAGTAAATTGTACAACACGAAATGTTCTTCCAGATCAGCAAATCAAGTCTAATTTTACTTTTAAATGCTGTCTGATAATCCCATATAAACACATCCAGTTTTGCCAGTTCGCCATTGTAAAGCATTCTGATTTTCTGTAGTTTTTATCTCTTCAAAATGCTTCATTAAATATCATGGAACATTTTCTAAGATACTATTGCTTCTTTTTTCTTTAAGACCTATTTCTCAGTGGAGCCACCAAGTCAAATAGCGTTTATACTTTGAATTTGTATGACCATTTCCAGATTATTTTCCCAAAAAAGGGATAGAAATTCACATTTGCACTAAAGATGTGATCTTAGCCTGTGTGAAGATGATATTACAGTGTTTTTTCATGACCACTACTTAGGTCGAATATCTTTTTTATGTACTACTAGCACCTGGATTTCTGTGTCTATGAACTGCTTGTTCATGTCTTTGGCCTGAGTTTCTGCTGGCTCATTTTGCTTTGTCTTAACAGGTTATAGCAGTTCTTTATTCAGGGGCCCTTAGCACTTTGCCTGCTCGTGTGTTACAACTGTCTTTTTAAGTCTGTTAATGGCTTTATTATATGTTCATTTGCATTTGCCACATTAAACACCTTTGCTTGTTACCTATTCCTCTCGTTTTCTTTATGATTTCTGTACATCTTGCCTTAAAAAGGTCTTCTTCATGCAAAGCCATACAGAAATTCAAGTGCGATTTCTTGTCATATATTTACAGGTAATTGTACACATTTATAGCTTTAATTTATCTGGACGTTTTTGGTGCTAGTGTGTGTGGAGGGGGTGTGAATTTGTCTTCTGCCAACTCCATTTGTTAAACGAACTGCTCTTCCCTGGGGAAATGAAATGTTTTGGGTACATATTTGTCTCATGATGATTGATTAGCACAGTTTTATGGCCAAGCAAGTCTCTGTCCCTGCTATTGTTCTACAGTTTTCTTGCCTACCCTTAGAACTGTGTTACTAGACCTAATGATCTTAGTGTGGTGCCTGTTTTTATTTTCTATTGACTTTCTTTTACTTTAACAGTTTAATACATTTAACTGTGGAAAATATTAAACATCAATAAATGTATACAGTATAATATGCTGAATCCCATGAACCCATCGCCCACCTTCTATAATGACCAAGTTATGGCCAATCTTGTTTTAGATTGCTTTTGTACCTTCACCCATGGCTAGCATAACCATAAGCATGAAAATGTTCACTGTTTTGATAAATATTACTACTATTCTTATTCTTTTTTACATACTTCATAATAATTGTAGCCAGTTCCCCAAAATACAGCATTGAAACTCTGGTTGACATTGCGTTCCAGGATGCATTTCTTTTGAAAGAATTATCATTTGCATCATGTTGCCTTCTGCTAAAACGTGATCAGCATCTCCACTCTGTCTCGTGTCTATGCTGCATTGATTTCAGGCATCCTCTGAGCACTCTAGGTCAGGAAGGCCAGCTGGTGTCTTCTCAACTTCTTGACTTCTGATTAGGTTTCCTTTCCTCCACCTGTGACTGAGACTTGAGTCCTGAGTTCTTTATCTGCCAAACTTGCTGTTTGAGGGCACTCAAATTGCATCATGTCTATAGTTGACTCCCAAGGGGATAGTTCCAGCCACGACATAATTTATTCAGAAGATATTTGTGGAGCATGTATTATGGCCCTGTGCCACACTGGGCACTGGAGAGACAGTGTTGAGCAGACAAATGTGGTGTCTGCTCTCTAATGGGTCCTAGATGGCACTGAGGATAGAGAATAGGAGGGCTGACCCAGCCTAGGCAACCAATGGGGCTTCCTGAAGGAAGACATGTTTAAGTTGAACTGTGAGAGGTTTATAGGAGTGAGCCAGGCACAGGAGCTGGACTTGAGTGTCAAGAAGGGGAGTAGAAGGTGGGAGAACATCAAGACAGAAGCAGAAACTTCTGCACAAATCCATTCCTATAGATACTGAGGTTCATGGTTCTTGGTGAGTCCAGGAGGCTGAGGGTAGATGTCACAGATAGTCAAAAAGGCTGGACTCATGGAAGGTAACTATGGCAGAGTCTTCATCATCCCTGTCATCTGGCTGGACCTGTTCTGTGCTGGGCTCTGTCTTGACCCTTTGCATTTACCTCATTTTACCCTTCAACAGTCCATCAGGGTAAGATGCAAGCAAAGTGGAGTTGGACAAGTGATAGTTGTGGTCAAGTTTCCGCAGACAGCAGGGCCTGAGTCAGGAGTAAGACTCAGACTCTGGCACCCACTGTGGCAAGCTACGTCACTGCAGAAGAGTCTTGCAGGTGGCTGACAGAGCTATACCTCCTTGAGGCTGCTGGGCAGAGGAGCAGTTAGAGTCATTCCTCGGTGTCTGCAGGTTCCGTGTCTGCCAATTCAACCACGCTCAAATCAAAAACATTCAAAAACTAGTTGTTGGAGTTGGGGATTTAGCTCAGTGGTAGAGCACTTGCCTAGCAAGCGTAAGGCCCTGAGTTCGATCCCCAGCACCCTCCTGCAAAAAAAACTAATTGCTTCTGTGTTAAACACATACAAACTTTATTGGTGTCATTATTCCCTAAGCAATATAGTATTACAGTGCATTATATAGTTTTACATTGTTTTAGGTATCATAAGCCATCTAGAAATGATTTGAAGTATTCTAGAGAATATGCACAACGTACTTGCAAATACTAAACCATTTTATATGAGAGAGTTGAGCATCCACAGATTTTGTTATCTGTGGAGAGTCCTGGAACTAATCCCCTACAGATAAAGAGGGACAACCATGTGGCTTGGACCAGTGGTGATGGGAAGATGAGTTGCAGTTTGGATAAGAATGAATGTAATTGTAACCAGATAGGTAGACTGATAGTCAAAGGAATGTACAAGGTAAGTGGGGTGTTAGCATGGAGAGAAAATAAACTGAAGCATGTGTGCTATGAGCAAAAGCTCTAGAGGAATATTTAAAGGTGGGGAATGGAAAGAATGACAGAGGCCAGCCATTGGACTAAATCCAGCCTTATGATATAGCATTTCTCCCACAATGTTATATGGTGACGCAGTACGTAGAAACTCCTTAAAAGCAAACTTGTCAATCCCAGCACTCAGGAGGCTGAGGCAGGAAGATCACCACAAGTTAGAGGTCAGTCTGTGCTATATAGTTCAAGGTCAGCCTGAACTACATAGCGAGACCCTGTCTCAAAAAACAAAACAAAAAACAATTAAAAAAAAAAAGCAAACTTGTCAAGTGCATTCTTGTTTGATATGCTCTAGGTGAAATCCAGTGTTACTTCTCTTTGTAACTTACATGAACTTTTCTATAACCCAGTTTTGAGATTTTTAAACAATATGTTAGAAACAGCTAACATAAATCATATATTTCAGTAGTTTATTAAGTTGAAGTTAGGCATCCAAATGTGTTCTCTCCCTGATGTAAATATGAAGCATGGTAATAAAAAGCACATTTAATTAGGAGGCAGGATGTTTAACACTGGCTTCCCCTTGGGCCAGACCAGGTATCTCTCAGAGCGTCATTGTTCTAGTAATTTCTTCAGCCTATGGCACTATAGAGTAGATACCAGCTCCACCACGTGTACAGTCAGGATGTGCTTCTCTTGTAACAGTGGAATATCTGCTTGCTTCCCTGCTGTTTAAAAAGTTCCATTGACCCCAGATGTTCTGTCTGTGGACCATGGAGTGGTCCATGAACTGGGGCCGTGAATTGAGAGAGTGGATAGGGGACCAGGAGTCTGTTCCTACATGTAAAGGTAAAAATTCTCAGGAAGACAAAGGACAGAACTGGGTCTAACCTCTATCTTTTCTCTCTCCTGTTTTAACCTCTTCCTGCTTGGCATTCTGTTCCACACAGGATTAGAGTGTGTTCACGAGCTGTTACCGAAAGGCCACTGCCTGTGTTTATGTGGTGATGTACATCTTTTCATTTGGGAATAATTTCCTATCTCTTTTTTAGTAGATAATTTTAGAGCGGTTTTAGGTTAAAAGCAAATTAAGTGGAAAGTACAACTTCCACTATCTTCACACCCCCTCCCGAGCATAGTGTCGCCCACTGTCAGCCTTCCCGGAGGGATACATTTGTGCGGTTGGTGAACCTTCTCGGGCACTTCGTTGTCGTTCAGTGTGCATGGTGTACGTCACGGCTCACTCACGGTGTTCTGCGTTCCATGGGCTTGAAGCAGCGTATAACGCCTCACTGCAGTTTGGATCTCAGCGCTGGGCCCAGGTTCCGCCACTCACTGCGTGAAAGATAGTGCTCAGGAGATGAGAGTTGGTGGGAAAGAACTCAGGTTTTATTGCAGTGAGCTAGCTGATGGGGAAAATGGCCCAAGTGTCATCCTCATGACCATCTCGAGGAATTTGGCACGTGTGAAAGGATTTTCGTGACAAGAAAAGGAGGGTAGTGGGGTAATGAACAGGAAGGCGTGTATACTAAGTCACGCATATAGGTTTGATAACCATATTTGTCATTTAGGGGATGTTTTCCTTTCTCTTTAACCAGAATATTCTTGCAGTTCCAGAGGACCTTTGTTTCCGAGGCCTAGTCCTTTACTCCTTTAGATAAACACATTTTTCTGCAAAAATTATTCTTCTTTAATTAGAAAACAGGATCAGTTCTTGTCCCATGCTTTGATGATATTTGAAGACGCCATGTGTTCTGAAAAATTAAAGAAAGATTACTGAACAGTAATGTCTTCTTTTTCTGGAATAGTTGACTCAAGTAGCTAACATCTTAACCACTTGAAGGACATTTTTCTTTAGATGTTACGATGCTTGGCAGAGGGGAAAAACAACTAGAAGGTGCACGTTTACAAAATGAGGCTAATCTTGAATAAGGTGGATAAAATAAAATGATGAGGCCATTACTGCCATTCCATTAACTGTCCCCAAAAGGTCCAGTAGTAGGGCCTTCCTCCTCAGGGTGGAGGTATTGGGCAGTTGTGGAGACCGTAGAAGGTGGGGCCAAGTGGGAGATGCGCACATACCTTTGAAGGTGGTAGTAGGACACCAGTCCCACGCCCTGATTCTCTTTTGCTTCCTGGACAGGAGGTGAAAATTTTAAGTCTGCTGTACACTACCACCATGGTGTACTGCCTTGTCCAAAGAAGTAGGAATCAATCGACCGTGGTCTGAAACCACTAAAACTGTGAGCTAGAATAAAACTTCTGTCTTTATAAGTTATCTCTGGTACTTGTCATAGTAACAGAAGCCTGAGCAACATGGTCAACATATCCACTGGTATAGTTTTGTGGACAATAATTTCACTGTCTTAAAGTCCCATGCTGTTAACTGCTCATCCATCCTGCTCCATAAACCTTGGCAGCCACTGATACTTCTTCTGTTTCCCTAGCTTTCCTTTTCCAGAATGTCATAAAGTTGGACTCATGCAGTATATAACCTCTGACATTGGATTTTTTAACTAGGGCTTGAACCCAAGGTCTTTGCACTGAAGTATATCCCCAGCCCCTAAAACATTTTTTTTTTTTTGAGATGAGGCCTCACTAAATCACTACAGCACGACAGACTGGCTTCTTTCACTTAGTTATATGTATCTAAGCTTCTTCCATGTCTCTTCATGGATTTATAGCCCATTCATTTTTAGTACTGAATAATATTCCAGTGTCTGGATGTGCCACAGTTTATCTGTCCATTCATCTACTGAAGGACATCTTGGTTGCTTCCACATCTGAACAAAAATAAAAGTACTACAAATATGTGTGTACTTATCTTACTCTTTTAGGATGCAAAATCAGAAAATAGCCTCCAACTCCTGAACATGGGAAAACTCTGCTGGAACACAAAAAGGGGCCTCCCTTAGAGAAGAGCAAAAGGTACATGACCCAACTGTGTTGGAATAAAACATCAAATAGTAATGATAATTAAAATTCATAAGCAATTTCAAGAGATTGAATTGTGGCTCTACCAAAGTACACCACAGATTTGCTATCCCCATAGGTTTGGCATTGTGCACCCAATAAAAATTTTTAACCAAGAGATCATATCAATTGTTAGGAAGAAGAAAAAAAGAACCTTGAATCCAGTCCTAAGTATATTTTGCATTTTTTATTTGACTTTTCAGCAGCTTGACCGACCTGCTACTAAATTTGTCTCCAGGGAGCAGCATCTGGAATCTGAGCTCACACTGTTTGTGGTCCTCCCTGCTGCTTCCTTTATTGCCTCCAGTGCAGCCCTCCACATACAGCCTGTGGGGCTCGCTCTGTGCCGGTCATGGGCGTACGTTCCAGGAGATGACACCAGTTCTTTCACCATCCTCACTCTGGAGATGAGACCATCAAGTTTTAGAAAGCCGAAGTGTCCTGCCCGAGAGCACACAGTTAAGAAATAGCAGTAAACTAGTTGTGGTACTGCACGCTTGTTGTAATCCCAACACTATGGAAGGCTGAGGCAGGAAGATCACAAGATTGAGCCCAGCCTGGGCAGTTTAATGATTTAGTGAAACTCCTCTGAAAATAAAATTTAAAATAGGTCTGGGATGTAGCTCAGTGCAAAGGCCCTGGATTAAATCCCCAGTACCAGAAAGAGAGAGAGGGAGAGAGAGAGCGAGAGAGAGAAGAGAAAAGAAAAGAAAAGAAAAGAAAAGAAAAGAAAAGAAAAGAAAAGAAAAGAAAAGAAAAGAAATAGTAAGTAGTATTGGGATTTTACCTAGATTGTCTTCACTCAGGAGCCAGACAACCCCACATTATCTGGGGTGGTTATTTTAGTGTGTGCTCCAGG
This sequence comes from Hystrix cristata, assembly GCA_004026905.1. NCBI lineage: Eukaryota > Metazoa > Chordata > Mammalia > Rodentia > Hystricidae > Hystrix > Hystrix cristata. Next base: position 16,178 of record PVJO010024254.1, on the reverse strand, counting down.
AAATTAAAGAAAGAAAAGACAGTGAAGATTAAACTGAGTTTGAGTTGAGAGGCTGGCCGGATGGTAGGCATTTTAAAGCCAAATACATAAGAGGTATTTGAAGTATTAGAATTGAGTGGACGAATTACCTCCAGGAAAGCATGACTGAGCTCCCCAGAAAGTTTATTAGGAAAGGAAGAGAACTAGCACTAAAGGGGTAGGCGAGAGTAACCAGGGAGAAGGAAAAGGGGGGAAAATGACATAAGGAAAGGTGAAAGATTTAACTGCAGAGAATTGTCTTAGTCCTCTTGGGCTGCAATAATGCAATATGCTAGACTGAGTGGATGGAGGAACAGCCGATTCTCATAGAGGCTGGGAAGTTGTAGATCAGGGTAGCAGTGCAGTCAGGTTCTGGTGAGAGCTCTTTCCCTGTACACATGGTCAACTCTTGCTACATCTTCATGTGATAAGAGGAGCAAGAGGGGAAGGAAGCCCTCTCATGTCTTCTATTAAAAGGGCACTAATATCATTTGTGAAAGCTCCACCCTTCTGACCTCTTTACCTCCCAAGGCCCCATCACCAAATCCCACCATATTGAGAGTTAGGGTTTCAACAGAAGGACTTCAGGGAGACAAAAATATTCAGTGCATTGCAGAGATCATTAGTATCCTGGGAGTGTGGAGGGAAAAAACATACGGGAGACTTAGTGGGGTAAGTAAGGGTGGAAGACAGACAAATGGCAGGGAACAGGAGAGTCTGTGAAAGGGGGCGGAGATGATGGAACCGATGTGGACAGTGGGGCTGGGAAATCTGGAGGAGGCCTTGTAGTCCGGGGAGGGTATGAGCAATGCCAAGGAAAGCTGTGGGTGACCTCCAGAGAGGCATAGGAGTGAGTTTCCCACCAGGAAGGTACGCACAGTGGCATTAAGGTACAAGAAGCAGAGGATTAAAGTCTGAAAGTGGAGGATGAAACTAATACCCAACTTCAGTACACTTTTCCCCTCAGATGTCACATGAAATACCCTTGGAGGCGAACTAGGTATCAGAGCTGTTGTGTTATTTTAACTTTAAAGGGAAGAGCATTTAAAGGGCCACACTCAGTAACCACCCTCTGGTGCCCTGAATTCAGGCTGCGTCATAACATGACTGATTGCACCCTGCTGTGATTGATGGGTGCCTGCCATGTGCAAGGCTCTGGATTGCTGCACTGTTATCTCTTCTTTCTCATAAAAGTCATTGTCAGAGCTTAGCAACAAACCAGGCTTAACAGTTTGTGCTTGTTTTCTGGTCTATGGGCCATCACAGCTACAGACCATTATTCAGTACACAGATGAATTCGTGCTTATTTGGCACTTCCTAGGTGTTTGTGTGCTGGGCATTGAGCCAAATTCCAGCTTTCCAATGAAGAACAACAGATATGCCCCTCCCTACCCGGAGTTCACAGTATAATGTAGGAAAAAGATACTAACACACACATGCACATAACTGCTAATTATGTGCAACACAGTAAAAGAGAAAAAAGTGGGTTCTATGAGAAAATGCAGAGGAGACTTATTTTTAGATCATTTGATGTCAGAAAACCTTAAGCAATGGACATACCTGAGACTGGAATGACGTATGAATTCAAGAGAAGATTCCAGGCCAAAGAGGAAGAGGCCTAAAGGTGTTGAGGGAAGAAAGTCTGTGTGTCAGGAGCACAGTGAAAGAAGAACGGTGGAGTCCGGAGAGGTGGGGAATGAGCCAGGGCTGCCTGGATCGTGGGTGCATCCTAATCACAGGAGGGAGTGTCTCCTGTCTCCCCCAGGTAATGGGACACCACTTAAGAATTTATGGTGAAGGAGAAGCATGGTGCACCTTCAAAGCCTGTGCAGGTTGCTACACAGTGAATAGATTGGGGTGGGTGAGAATATGGAACGGAAGCGAGGAGTCATTGCTGCTGCTCTGTGCGGGGTACCAGGTCAGATGGGCAGAAATGAAGATGGAGGGAACCGGGTAGGGACAATGCTAATTTGAAGGTAGAAATCCAGATTGTTAGGTCACTGCCAGGCCAGGAGGGGAGAGGCAGATGAAACTCTCAGGACGCTAGCTTCAACCGAGTAGACAGAAGAGTTGTTCATTAACAGCAGGAAAATTGGAAGAAAAGCCAATTCGGTGAGGAGAACAGGACATGATTTTAGTCTCATTATGTTTGTGGTAACTGAGGTATCCAAGTGGAGATGTCACCTAAGTAGTTAGATCTGCACAACTGAGGTGAGGCTCAGAAGAGCTCACATCTTTTTTTTTTTTCCAAATCTTAAATTAACCTCAAAATAATAAAAGCTTTAGGTGATAGATATGCTAATTTACCTGATTTGATCATTACTCAGTGTATGCATGAATCAAATCATCAAAATGTGTTTCATAAATATGTATAGTTTTTTTCTGTTTTTGATCCTTTATTATTTTTTTAACCAAGAACATGTATTAAATATGTATAGTTATGTGTCAATCAAAAAGTTTTGAAAAGTGAATTGGGGCTAAGAATATAAATTTGGGAATTGTTGGAATTTGAATGGTACCTAAAGACATCAGACAGACAACTTTAATCTACACAGAAAACGTAAGCCAGCATAAGAGGGAGCTCAGAGTGGAGTCCTCGGGAATGTGTCCTTCACATGTCGATAGCCGCAGAAGGACCAGCAAGCAAAATTGAGAAGGGTGGCCAAGAAGCAGCAGAAAGAACTGGGACAGCAAGGTGTTACTGAGACGACAGAGGAGAATGGTTAAGGAAAGGATCATCAAAGCCATTGGATGCTGTACATAGATCTACTAAAGTGAAAAATGAAACGTCCCTTGGGATTGGACATACAACCATCCTACAGATCCTAGCAAGAACAGCTTTGGGAGAACAGGCAAAGCTGGAGTCATTTGAGACCAGGTTGAAGAAGAAAAAGAAATATTCATTGTAATTTCTCTTTAGATTGCAAGACTCAATGCAGTGAATCTATGGTTCTTCACAAGTCAGTCTCTAAATACAGTCTAAATCCATACATCTCAACATGGCTTTCCATGCATTTTAACCAACCAATTCTAAAATGCCTGTCCAAAAGGAAAAGTCTAAGTAGCAAGACAACAGTGGAAGAAGAACAAGGTTGGTAGGTTATCTCTTTAATATTTTAAGTGAATAGTAACTACAGCATATGCCTTTCCTATGCAAGATCAACATTAAAGAAGGAAACAGAAAGCCTAGAAACAGATGTGGACATGTAGGATCTTGTGCAAAATAGAGGCATCCTTGCAAATCAAGTTTTGTCGTGAGTAGGTTAGGAAAGATAGGGCTAAGAGAATGAGGCACTAAGACTGTGGGGGGCCTGAGAGTGACAGTTCTGTATGGTCAGGCTGCAGTGCTGGAGATGAATGAGTGGTGGATGGGAGACCTGGTGGGGGAAAGCATCCCTTAGAGGAGAGGGAGGGCCTGGGACTAGTGCTTGCTCCTGCAGCTTACCCAGGAGGGTGTGGCCCTCCCACCGCCTGCTGTCTCCATCTCAGTGGGCCCTGTCTCTCTGATTGTGCATCAGAATAGGCTAATGGGAGATGTAAGTGAAGATTTCAAACTTCTGTGTATTGTGACATGACATAGCGAGGTGGGCCAGGTGTACTTTTCTGTAGCTTTTACTGCTGATTTCCATCTTGGATGCAAGTATTTCTTCTTAGAAATTGTCCCGCAAAGGAATAATTCTCCCCTTGCAGACTACTGACAAAGGGAGCTTTGACAATGCTATCATCACTAGCCTTCCAGACTTCTTGATAATCTGAACAAAGCAAATTACACGTCTACATGTAGCTTCAGGGAAATCAGGAAGTTCAGTTGTTCTGAGTCAGAAGCAGGTGAAAGGTAGGTATCAGTGAACCATTTTAATGCCTAGTGCACCCTTCTGCTCACCAAATACTTGATCTAGCCTTCTCCTACACAAACATCAAAATTTAATTGCTCCCCATAGGAAGTATTCTAAAGTCCCATCCAGGTCAAGGATTTCTGCATGATGCTCTGTGGTCTCTATGTAAGACGAAGGTACATCTTCTCTTAGTCCAGAGGCTCGTAGACCATAAGGGTGTTACCTGACACCACAAAACTGTGCAATCAGACATGCACAACATACACCACCCATGGTGGTAGGATAGAAACAGAATAATCTTAGTGACACTTCTGTTCTGAAAGGAGAAGACCAGGAAACAGGTGGCATCCGTGGCCCTGGAAGTCCTGAAACTCCCCCGAGCAGAGACTATGAGAGCCCCTAGACCTTTAATCGTTCTGTTTCTGAGCACCACCATCCACTGTTCTGGTCTCAGCCCCTTACTCTTAGGGGAAGAGGGCAGTAGAGACTGCTTGGGAGCCTGCTTGGGGGCCTGCTTGGGGGCTAGCAGCTTTCTCAGCCTGCTTCCTGCCTGTGGTGGGATGTGTTGAGAAGCAGAGCTGCAGGGTCATTTTAAGAAAGAGTCTCAGTTCTCTGCTCCCTGAGGCTTGTATGTCCTCAGTCGTACAATAGACATGGGCGTCCAGGAGCTGAGATCAAGTTTCTGCTGCTCACAGAATGGGAACTCAGGTAGAAATTAAGCTATCCAGTTGCATTTGCAGTGGGCTGTGGGTCCCATTCAACCCTAAGGTGACCGTTGCCACAGCCAGATTTCTCTTTGGGTCTTTCTTGTCCCTCACTCCACTCCTGTCTCACAACATACATGCTCAATAGTAGAATCTACCTTCGTGCTCTTTCCCTTGAACCATCATGTCCAGTTTTGCCAGTGTGTGTGTATCAGCCTTCAAACAAGTGTAATCTAGAGACCATTCCTTCAGGAAAAGTCAGTCCCTCATTTCACTTTGGTCTTAGGAGCCCCCACCAACCCTTGTGTTACGATGTGCAGGTGTAACGGTATAGCTCTGTTGCTATGCAAAGCTGCTGCCTGGCTGCATATGGGCAGCAGAAATCTAACCACAGTTCTTCAGATTCTTTACCTGGTCCACTCACCCCCTACCATTTACTCCTTCTCTCCCCAGGACGGCATCAGAGACATTTACATTTGTCTATGGTAAATTCAGGACGTATTTTGAGCTGTGAAAGGAGAGACCATTTAAATGTGTAGTAATACTCAGTCATCCATGTGAGAATAAGGCACTGGCTAAATCTCTTAACCACATATGAAAGTTAATTCCAGATATATTGAGGTGTCGACATTCTGGAAGAAAAATAACTACAAGAACAATGAAATGGAAATATTAGAGACTACTATTTATTTGGAGGGGGCAAGAACTTTCCAAGCAAACCACAAAAACTCTTAAACTGCAGAAGAGAAAAAAACATAGGTTTTATTTCATTAAATTTTCAGCTTCTGTAAGTGAAAGTCATGACAAAAAATGAAACAACAATGAATGATGAGAAATTAATTTAAAATGCAATGTGCATAATACACAAAAGTGCCTCAAATCAATAAAAAAGTGAAATTAAAATCCGGGGAATCCAGGCACGGTGGCACACATCTGTAATCCCAGCACTCTGGGAGGCTGAGGCAAGTTCCAGCACAGCCTGAGCAAATTAGAAAACTTAGCTAGACCCCGTCTCCAAATAAGAAATGGAAAGAAGGGGCAGGGGAAGTAGCCCAGTGGAAAGGCCCTGGGTTTAATCCCCAATACTAGAATAAAACAATCGGGTGATACACACAGGGAGCCCCCAGAAGTAATACAGATGGCCTGCGTATGTGTGAAAAGTTATCAGTCCCATGAGTAATCAGAGAAGTGTGGATTAAAAGTAACAACACAACTCCGAGCTACCACATTTTATTCACTAGGCTGGGTAACGTTTAAAAGATTAACATGGCCAGCCTTGCTGAGGGCATAGGCCGTCGGGCACGCCCATGGTCAGAGGGTAGTGGTGTATGCTGGGGTGTGATTCTCAAAGGGTGATGTGGCAGTTTGTACCCAAATTTAATATGAAATTCATGTTACTATGTTGACCCAGCGACTCCACTTTCAGAATTTTTCCTACAGCAATCTATGTCTGTGAAGGCCAAGATAGCCAGGGTCTCCGTTTCACTCTTGTATTAAAGTAAGAGGACAAAACCCAGGAAAAGGGAAACATTTAGGTAAATCATGGTGCATCTACACAAGGAAAAGCTCTGCAACTGGTGAGGGAGGTGAATTAGTTCTGTGTACTGACACAGAAAAGTATCTCTGGTATATGAAACCCAACTCACCTGAGAACATACATAGTGATGCTCATTATATTGCTGAAGAAGTTGTAAGGAAAAGTCCAAAAGGATATACATCAAGCATGTCTTTCTGTCTGCAAGGCTGAAGTCCTCACTCTGCAATGTCACGCAAGTACAGGGTGGAACCTAAAATTGCAGAAGGTGGCAGGTCACTTGTACTCTGAGCATCATCAGTCCCTCCATCAGGGTGGATTGTAATTGGAGAGGTTCTAATGGCATCCCCTCACCCAGGCTTCTTGAGCGTCTTGCTCAGTCACCTTGGTGGATTCCTGAAGGCCTAGTCTCCTCTCCACCTGCCCCCCAATTCGTAGCTTCTTTCCTACTCACTCTTGCCTCCTGCATCCTTTGCTTTCCATTTCTGGTCCAGCTTCCTGACTTTTACTCGTTGTCCTGCCTCCCCTGGTGGGTCACTGTCCCCTGTCCTAGGAGGAGGGCCCGGCCTTGTCTTCAGCAACACTGGGGCACTCTTGAGGGTAGAAGGCCCTGGCCAGTGGCATCTTCCTTGTCTTCTTCTCATCCACTCTGCTACAAAGGGTTCAGGGGAATTGGGCCACAGCTGTCTGGGCCATCTGACAGGCCGGGGGCCCCAAATGTTCTTTTTGACCACCAATTTGAAGCCCATTACATGTGTCTCCATCCCTAGGATGAAGCCTTATGTTTTCAAGACCATCTATCAGACCAGGTGGTGCTGGGGTCCTTTTAACCTGAAATCTTTGCAGCAATGGCATGGCTCCTCAGTAGTCAGGCACCGGCTCCTGTTGGCTGGGTCCCAGCAGGCTCTTAACTGAATTCACCTGTGACGTGGGTGGACCCCAGTAAGAGGATTTCACTTCTCATTCCCCATAATTTATTGTTTTGTTTTGACACAAACTGGGTGCTGTTTAATTGATTTAGAAGAAATTCTGAGCAGGCTAATTTTCTATGGCAATGTGGCCCTCTCCTTTCTGGCCCTACATGGTGGCAGCTAGATGACTCTGGCCGCTAACCTGAGGCACAGCTTTCCCACCTCGGTGCCATCCATCTTCAGACTGGTGTGCCTAAGCCTCTTTTTGTCAAGCTCTTCATCTGCCTCATGGGGCCACAGCTTCTTGCAAACTGTCACGCAGTGCCACATGACTGTGCCTTGCAGCTGGAAGTGCATGGTAGAGTACATGCTCATGCCTGCTGTCTCCAGCCAGGTCATAGGTTCCCGGGTTCCATTCCGTGAGCAGCTGCTCGTGTTCTGAAAGTTCCAGAGCTGTCTACTGAGAAGCCTGTTTAATCACCTCCAAAATCATACTTGAAGGAGTCACCAGTCAACAGATTTTTTTTCTGAGCACCTATTTAGAATCAGACACTGTATTAGGTATAGAGAATTTGATTAAATTAAAAAGAAACAAAAGATGCAGCCCCTTGGGTTCAACACGGAGGCAGGCATGGGAAGCACTTCTTTAAGCCCCATCACTTAGCCAAGCTTTGTACGGTCTGGGTCCGCTGGCCTCTGTACAGTCTGTTCAGGCCTTTGTACAGTCTGGTCCCTTGGTCTGAGTTCCTTGGCCTCTCTGTGGCTGCACTCCCACGATTTTTCAATGGTCTCCATTACCTTAAGGTAAAATTTTTAGTTTTATTGGCAGAAAGTTGAAAACAAGTAGTGATGTATATGTTGTTACATCACTTTAAAGCTCTTACTGTCTTTCTCAAGTGATGCTGGAGACAAGGATTTTTTTTAACTTGATTTTTGATTTTGATTCTTTGAAAATGCTTTAATAGGATAACTGTGGCTGAAAATTGTCCTGTGAGGAAGGAACACACAAAAGACATTGATGAAGGGATGAGCAGAATGGCTTGAGTGGAAGGAACCCCCTAAGCCTGCTTCCTTTGACTGCACAGGACACGGTAGTACCCAGAGGCTCCGTGTGCTTCAAAACCCTGCATTTGAAGCAGCAATCGCCTTTGACTTCACCAAACCTAATGATGTTGTTCTAATGACTTTTCCCAACTGCTAAACCATCTGCTGCCTGGTTCTAATTTTGCACCCTAATTACCTCTAAGGTAACATGCATCCACACACATGCAAACACACACATCGCAGGCACATACCTGTTCTCGTGTACATATACACACATGTGCGTAAGCGTAAACCATTTACGCTCGTTATTTAGAAATAAATAGTAAATTTATTGGATATGTCACAGATAGAACTTACTTAAACAGTCTATAAAATGTGGGCAAATCACTGTATTCCCTTCTATTGGTGTCCTGAGAACAATTTGAAATGCTTTCACAATTCTCTGTTTTGGAGTGTTTCCATTAATGTGCTATTAATATTACCATTTACATTTTTATGAAGTCTTTACAGAGAGCACCTGCATTTATTAATGTCTGGGCACAAAATGTAAGCTCGAAAGCAAATAAGGATGATGAAGAGTCTAATTGTCTGTAACAAGACGCTTTGGGTTTTCTTTTAGTAGAGATGATCGGTCTGTTTACAGTTTACAAACCAGTGTAGGGGTAAAGAGTAGCCAACCCCCCTCCTGTCTCACTTGCTATATAGAAAACACACCATGGCTTCTCGTGATACAGGACAACAGATATCCTGAAAACTGCTTCTCTAACTGGAAAATCCAAATGAGCTATAAGAAACATATTATTAAATAAAGGGCTCATATCTCAACTTAATTTTTAAACTGTGTATTATGTTTCTATTTTGTGCCAGCCACTGTTTTTAATGACCAGACAAAACTCCTTGTCCTTTTGAGAATTGCATTTTAGTGGTGGAAATGGAAAATAAATAGAAGATGTGTGTAAAATATGGAGATTGTCAGTGAGCAATGCTGATGAGAACAAATTAAGCAGAAAAGAGAGCTCTGGAGTGTGAAAGAGAATCGAACATTTGGAGGAGGCGGGCTGGGGAGGTCTGGTCAAGAGAGGCTGTGAGGAAGCCCAGGATGCTGGAGGGAGGGGATGAAGCACCCCAGAAGTGCAGGATGGAAGAGGCCTACAGCTCCTAGGCACTGGCAGTTTCAGGAACCAGACAGAAAGGCTGTGGAGGGCAGGCCAGGAGATAAAGAGGAGAAGTAGGGGGATCAGAGTGGAAGAGGGTGCCATGTCATTAGCAGCACTGTAGGCTTTGGTAGGAATTTAGCTTTGCCTTTGAGTAGAATGGGATGTTGTTGGAGGGTTCTGGGCATTGATAGTAACTCAAGTTTAACAAATCACTGCATGGAATACTATTCAGACACTTAAAAAGATGAAATTCAAGTGGGGCTCCATGGTTACACCTGTAATCACAGTACTTGGAGATGCTGAGGCAGAAGGATCACGAACTCGGTTCCACCTAGGCGATTTAGTAAGACCACATCTCAAAATAAACAGTAAAATAGGAGCCTGGCATGTAGCTCAGCCTGTTTAACCCCAGTGCTGGGAGGAAAAGGGATGAAATTCTATCATTTATACAACAATGTGCACGAGCCTGGAAGACATTAATTTGAGGTAAAAATAAGTGAACCATGCCAGGTGCAGAAGAAGGTGCCTCGTGCTCTCACTCACATGTAATTTTAAAAGGTCAGTATCAGAGGATTTGAGAGGAGAATCCTGGTACCAGAGTCTGAGAAGGGAGGGCGAGGACAAGACGGGCATAGGCCAGTCAGCAAGTACGAAGTTATAGTTAAATGGGAGGAAGAGTGAGAGGTGGGGAGTTCTATCTTCAAATTGTATTTAGAACCCCACGGGACTTGCTGATGGACCAATGTGGGCGTGGGAAAAAGTTAAAATTGACTTCCGCATCTTTGACCCTCAGCATCTTTTGGCCAGCGTGGAAGACTCAGATTGCTCTGGTCAGAGATGGGGGAGGTTCCAGAAAGGTTTGATTTGCGAGGAAATGTGAGTCTCTCTGCACCTGAGTTTTGTTGTGATTACTTTGCAATGTATGTTACCCACCCAACTTCTTGAGAAAGTAAGGAGGTATCTTGGAGCCAAAAATGAAGGAGGAATTTAAAACATACTGCTGTAACTTTCAGCATATGAACAATAAGAAGTTGACAAATGCAAATGCTAGCAGGAGACTTAATATGCCTTTTGGAATAATTTAAAATAAGAAAAAATAGGAAGGATATAAAAATATCAGCAAAGGGTACAGGGAAGCACAAGGTCCTGAGTTCGATCTTCAGCACCTCCCAAAAAAATCAATAAAATCCTGAGATTTGATCTGGTATGTAGAACCCTACCCTTTATGTACAATCAGAGGATTTCCACTGCTTTTGTTTTATTCATCAGTCATATTGAGTTCCCTGTATGAACCAGGTAGATTTACAGAGAAAACACTGCTTAAGCCTAAGCAACAAGTGCAGTGTGGAGTGCACAATAATGAGGGGATATTGTGATTTGGGAAGCAAGATTTGAGAAGGGAAGATGAGAGAGGTTGGAGAAATCTTCTAAGTTGTCTAGAGTAATAGGAATTTGGCTGGGATTTTTGCTGACTGGTAGAGCACTTGCCTAGCATGCACAAGGCCCCAAGTTCAATCCCCAGCTATGTACATGTACATACACATGCACATATATAGATATACATGATATATACGTATATATATTTGCAGAACTTGAACTTCAGGAAAAGCCAAGTGACATCAGTAGGTAATGACTCTTAGTAGAGAAAAATGTATATACCTGTATTAGTAGAAATAGATGAATAAAAAGGGAAATAAGAAGGGTAGAAGGAAGACTTTCTGTCCTAATGGACAGCTAATTAATGTAGAAGAAAGGAAGGGGTTGGGCAATCACAATTTGACAACCACTGAGTACTAATTTTTGCGGATAAGTATATCACTGAGTGCTTAAACCAGTGGGGAAGATTCAATGAGAAATGGTATATTTATGCACAGTACCTCCCTGCAAGATAAATATTAATTTAAAATGGGGAAATTGGTGATTTTTATTGTAGGAACATGATGGCTATCACTTTAAGAGGTCAAAATTAGCACCATTAGTATTGGGCCACATGGGTGTCGTATTGCCATCTGATAGTTGACTGGGACATAACATCACTTTTGTGGTCTTCCTCTTCCTGCCAGAAGTGCATAACAGAGCCCAGTAATGTAGCATCACAGGACAGACCCAAATTGAGGGACATTCTCCACCTAGGTAGTGTTTCTGAGTTGTGAAATGAAAGACCGAAGAATTGTTTCAGACTTTTAAAAACAAGACTGGACACATGAGAACAAAATGTAATGTAGGGCTTAGGTGGGATCCTGGAACCAGAAAACAATCATTCTGCTGCAAAGGACATCAGTGGGGACCATGGGTGCTGTGGTTTGGGTATGTTTTTTGTGTCTCCCAAGGGTTGGCTGAGATTTGGTCCCTATTGTGAGATACTCACGGGATGGAAACAGTTCAATTATGACATTCAGAGGCGAGGCCTTCGGGAAGTGATCAGGAGTAAATAAAGTCTTCAGGGTGGAGCCTCTAAGATTAAGTTTTGATAGCTTTCTAAGAAGAGGGAGACCAGCTGGAAAATATGCATATTGCACATGCACACTCTCTGTTTCTCACCATGTGATGCCCAGCAATGCCAAGGGACCCAACCAGCAAAGAGGCCATCATCAGACGTGGCTCCTGCCCTTACACCTCCAAATCTGTCAGCCAGATAAGCCTCCCCTCTGTATAACTTACCAGTCTGTGGTATTGTTATCAGCAACAGAAAACAAGCTAATACAATGGATAAAACTTGAGTACTGTCCATAGTTATCTACATTCTGTAGATTATATCAAATTGTGGGAATGTGTGACTTCTCCTACAGTCTTCACAGTTCACTCCAAGCAGTGAAGCCTCCAGCAAAGCAGCAACCCCCTCAGATTTTCCCCTTAATGTGTGCACACGTTCTCCAGATGACACTGTCTCGGGGAACATGCTATTGGGAAAGCTTCATTTCTCTTGCAGCTTTTATTTTTTTTTTTATTTTTAACCAAGAACATGTAATGGTACATTGTACATGTAATGATCACATTCATCACATTTATTTTGTACTTGTACATGATGTATCTTGGTTCTCCCCCCTCTTCTCCACCCCTCCCTTCTGTTCCCTCCTTCCCTATTTACAGCAGGTTTATTCATATTTTTCCATGATTTCCCTTTCCCTTTTCTTTCCTTTTTTCCCTTCTTGCTTTTTCCCCTTGTTTCTTTCTAGTTCTCCTCTCCTTTGTATATTATCTTCCTTTTATGTAATATCTATTACACCTCTTTGTCCTTATTTACAGTTAGGGTTTCTCATATCAGAGAAACAATTCGATGTGTACTCTTGAGTGTCTGATTTATTTCACTTAATAGTATGTTCTCAAGGAACATCCGTTTACATACGAGTGACTCTAGTTTATCCTTTTTTATGGTGGTGTAGTACTCCATTGTGTAGAAAAACCACATTTTCTTTAGCCATTCATTGGTTGTCGGGCATTTAGGTTGTTTCCAAGACTTATCTATTACAAATTGTGTTGCTATAAACATGGTTGTACATATATCTCTGTGGTACGATGATTTTAATTCTTCTGGGAAGATCCCCAGTAGGGGAATAGCTGGGTTAAATAGAACCTCTAGTTGTAGTTTTTTGAGGAATCTCCATACTGATTTCCACAGTGGCTGGACAGTCTACATTCCCACCAACAGTGGAGGAGTGTTCCTTTTTCCCCACAGCCCCGCCAGCATTTGTTATTGGTTGATTTTTTCATAAATGTGGTTCTTTCTGGAATGAGGTGGAATCTTAATGTTGTTTTGATTTGCATCTCTCGAATGACTAGTGATGTTGAACACTTTTTCATATATTTATTTGCCATTTTTATTTCTTCATCTGAGAAATGTTTATTCATTTCAGTTGCCCATTTTTGGATTGGGTTCCTGTGGCCTTTAATCTGAAGAATGTTCCACTGTGGTTGATAGGCCAACTCTTATCACACCACTCCCCACCATCAGGTCCTCACATTGCTTCCAACCTGTCCTTCAGGTGCAGTGATGAAGGAATTAGGACCTGCGTCTCTCATCCTGTGCACGTTCTCAGAGGTGCCCTGGGTGGTTTGGGGGTGTGCACAGTGGACAGCTCTTGCTTCTCTCTGCCACGGTACTCTCTGGGGCAATTGTGTTCAGTCACACATTGTGTACAGTTACGTGCTTCACTGCCTGGTAGTACTCATGCATTTCAACAAGGTACTCTTTCTGCAGAACACCAAATAAAGAACTTCATTATTGAAATATTGAATATATATGCACACATATATATTTATATATGTATATTTTTAATTAGTAGGTCAGAGGAGTTACTAGCAAACCTGTTAGGTCATTTCTTTGGGTTTCACACATACATAACGCACACACACACAGTTGTGTGGATATCTATATTTTTATTATCATTATATTTCACTATCATTTAGCTTCCATACAAACCAGTCTGAACTACAATAATCTATTTGTATTTCACTCTAGCACAAAAATGTGGGCAGCACCCGTGTACCCTCAGAATGCACTGCACTGCAGAGCACCCACAGAAAGGACTCAGTAGTAGTTTGTTGAATGGGAATATCAATGTACTCCTCAGGAAAGCATCACTGTAAAGTTTAGGAAAGGGATGAAATAGCCAGATAGGAAACAGAGGAAGGCGTTGAATAGTCAAGTTGCCTTTGTAATGTTCACTTGTTTTCTCTGCATAATTTTACTGAGCAGCTGCTACATGCCCCAATGTGTGCTAGGTCTGTGGACAGAAAAGACAAAAGAGTCAAGTAACTAGAGCTTGAATTCTCCAGCAGGGATATATGTCATCCCAATGGCTGGATGAATGGGTGGATGGATGGATGGTTTGTAATGTTTTTACAGAGGATGAAAGTGCTGCAAAATAAGTAGTTAGTGCTACAATAGAATTATGAAGAAGGTAATTCATACAGGTGATTCAGAGGAGGCCTCCCAGGTGTGGTGAACCCGAAGGAGACACTTGAAATAGAAGGAGAGTGGAAGCCCACTGCAGCTCCTTCAGGGAGGTCAGTCACAGCGCAGGAAGCAGCCAGAATGTGGACGGGAGGGGTGGAGAGAAGGGTCAGTCTGCCATACACCAGGGGAGCCTGGACAGGCGGGCGTGCCTGGGTGGCACAGGGCCCACAAAAGCTCGGAAGGAAGTCTGGGTTTTGTTCCAGTGTAGTGGAAAGCTGTTGAGTTGCAAGCAGGGAATGGCATGATATAATTTACATCTTTGAAGATCTTTCTGCTTGTGTCGAAAACAGATTGGACAAAGGGCAGACTGTGGTTTGCTGATGTTAGTAAAAATACTCAAACTGAATGAAACAGTCAATAGAAAACTAGCAAATATCCAGCCAAGTTCTAGGAAGGCTGTTTTTCAAAAAATGTGTTTGGACAGAAATTGAATTGTAGACATCTTTCACCAGCCTGTTTATTGGCTTCACATAAAGTTTCTTTTATGGTTCACAGATTTTTATTGTCTAACATTTTTACTGAAGAATAACATACATATAGAAAAAACACATCAAAATGTATGGCTTCATGAATTATAAAAATTTAAGTGTGCCCTGTACTCATCACTCAGCTCAAAAATCGATCATTACCTACAGTCATCCTTCCCCCGGGCTTGCTCTCCCACTTACCTCTGTTTTCCTCTATCCATTCTTTCCATGATTGTGACCTCTAGCCTGTAGATTACTTTTATCTACTTTTTAACTTAATGTAAGAATAGAATCAAATACACGTTGAGTATCGCTATCCAGAATGCTTGGGATCAGAAGTGTTTCAGATGTTGAATATATTTCCAGATTTTGGAATATTTGCATATACATACTGAGATATCATGGGACTGGGTCCCAAGTCTAAGCACAAAATTCATTTATGTTTCATATATACCTTATACATGTAGGCCGAAGGTGATTCATGCAATAGTTTTAGCATATCTGTGTATTGACTATAACTTGTTAGGTTAGGAGTGAAATTTTTCACTTGTGGTATCATGCTAGTGCTCAAAAAGTTTCAGATTTTGGATTTTTGGATTAAAGTGCTTAACCTATTGTGTTTGTTACATGTACCAGAAGGTCATTGTGTCATAGTTGATGTTATCATTTGTGCGTGTGTGATTGTATTCCAGTTTGTCCATATATCCTAATTATCCAATTGGTCCACAAGTTATCACGTGCATTGGTGCTGGTTCTTAGCTGTGTGAGTAGTACTACTATGACAATAGTTCCCATATCTTTGGATACATGGATACACATTTTTGTCATGCTGTGCCGTATGCTGACCGAGTAATTACTGGGTTTCACAGAATGTGGCAGATGAGCTCTTGTAGATAGTGCTATGTGGTTTTTCCAAGTTTTTCACCAGTTTCATTGTCGCCCTCCCTGCAGGAGGGCTCTGGTTACTTTACCAACAGTGAGTATTTTCTTGGTAATTTTCTTGTCATTTTAGCTTATCGTTACTGATGACTAATGAGGTTGAGCAACTTTCCATTAATTCTTGGCCTTTCACGACTCTTACGAAGTACCTGTTCAGATTCTTCTATGTTTTCCTATTGGACTGTCTATTTCTTGT
Source organism: Hystrix cristata (assembly GCA_004026905.1). NCBI lineage: Eukaryota > Metazoa > Chordata > Mammalia > Rodentia > Hystricidae > Hystrix > Hystrix cristata. The sequence continues at coordinate 415 of PVJO010024254.1, read as the reverse complement.
TAACTTCTGTATATAGTCTGAATACCGTCCTGTCTTGATGCTGTGGACTGTCATGATCTGTGCATGCCTTGCCTTTTCACCCACAATGATGTTTTCAAGTGAGAGGTTCTTAGTGCGTCTACTTTATTATTTTTAGTGGTAATTTTGACATCTTGTTTCAGGTAGCTTTGCCCATTCAAAATTCATGAAAATGTTCCCCTATTGAGGGTTTTTTGTTTTATTCTTCACATTCAGAAATACTATGGAGCTGGGCTTTATTTTCGTGTATGCTGTGAGGTAGGAGTCAAGATAAATCTTCCCCTATGGATAGCCTATGTATGGGCCACATTTACTGTGGATATTGGGCCTAACCCAGATAGTGTGCAAAGCCATTTTTTGTCAAATATGAACTCTTAGGAAACAAAGCTTTTGTAAA
>PVJO010024253.1:0-24702 GCA_004026905.1 Hystrix cristata | reverse complement strand
AGCATACAAATCTCCTGCATAATGAAACCAAATAAAATGGGGCCATATAGTGTGAATATTATTTTTGCTTTTTTATGGACCCTCCCCAAATAATAGGCTCAGACATTTATGAAACAGACCAGAGACAATAAAGAGACCACTTCAGACTTATAAACTGTCACATCTGCATCTGTCTTTTTGAGTATAAAATGAAGGAAAAACTAAAGTAAACTTTTAACACTTTATTCTAGTTGTTTAAAATATTTTTTAGCCTTGTATGTGAATGCTGATGAAACAAGACTAGTGTGCAGTACAAATTTGGATACTTGGATTGCTTGAGACAGAACAAGTCTGGGATTATTCAAATCTGTGCAATATGTCCTGGTCATATGCAACACGGAGAAGTCAAAGCCATCCCATATATAACGAGCAGACTGCAATTGCTATTCTGAGTCCTCAGGGAAGGGCCGATCGTTTTAGACCAAGGTAGGTGACACCCTGAAAATTCCTGTAAGGAAGTAACATTTCAGTCCATCCTTGAAGGGTAAGCTACTATTGCCTAACAGAAAAGGGACTCCAATTCAGGAAGGGCAAAAGCATGAGCAGGGTGAGTGTGGCGAGTGTGGCCTGGCAGTGCCGTGACACCATAGGCCAGTCCTATGAAGAGTCAACCACAGAGAAGAGGGCTCCCTTCTGACTTGCAGCCCCCGAAGAACACAAAAGGAGATCTGAGTGCACTGTTTCCAACAGCTCTTGCCCAAACCTCCCTATGTCTTTTTTTCCAGCTTCCTTTATCTGCTTTATCTGGAGCAAACTCTTAATCTGCCACCTGTGAACAGGCTTCTCTCTCCCTCCTTCCTTTCTGCCTGTTCTCCCTCCATTTCTCCATCCATGCTCAGTCCTGGCCCCAGGAATCCCAGGAATGGTGACTCTTTTCAGCCCTGATCTCTTTTCTAGGACGTGACCGAGGTGACTTGGACTTCCGTCAGCACCCGTTTCCTTTCACTCTGATGCACTCGCTTCTTGCTCCAAATCTCAATTCTACATTCCCCAAATCCAGAAATAGAACGATCTCCTGACAGTGAGGGAAGGAAGAGATACTGTGTCTCCTCTGAGCGCGAAGTCCGTGGACTCTCCCAAGTGACACCTCTTGGTGTGTAACACGCGCCAACATGAAGCGCCAGCCACTTCAGCAGGCACCGCTGAGTACAGGAAGGTCGCAGGAGAAACTGAGCACTCGGCGTGAGGCAGTCTGGGAAGCGCCTGGAGCCTGAAGTCGGTGCCACACTGCTGAGAAAGTGAGCAGCTGGGGTTCTCTTTCACAGAAGGACTGTCACAGCCGCCTGGAGCACAGGAAAGCAATTATGTCCAGCACCCTAGAAGTCCTTCCGGTCCCCTCGCAGGACACAAGTACCCCAACACGGAGCGTTTGCCCTGGTGAGAGAGTCCCTCAGCAGCTTCTCCAGACAGACAGAGGCAGTCAATGGGACGGCACTGAGACGGCATCTTGCTCCTGGCCGCTTGCCCTTCTGGCAAAGAGAAGCGCAAGACCCACCTCTCCCCATGCGGCCTTCTCCTGTGACATTAGTATGCCCGAGTAAACGACTTAGCTGGTGCTTAGGTCTGTCCATTTCTTGCTGTGTCATCCTAGTCGTTCCTCAGTTTTTCTGGACTTGGGATTCTGACGCACAACACACAGACTACATCTCGACGGACCAAAATGCAGTGTCACTCACCTGTTCCTTAATGCCTGTTTTCCTTCCCGTACTGAGCAATGCCTGGAGTCACAATGCACAGGCCCCCCCAGAACTGGAGTGCGTGCATTACCCCCACAGCGTGCTCTAGTCCCCACCAAGCGCTTCTGTTCCATGTCCCCTGGGAAAGGACAGACTTCTTCAGACTGCGTGGAAGTTGTCACTCAAAGCTAACACTGCAGATCCTGGAGGCATCGGGGATGCGACGTTCTGCTTTTCCTGGGAGCGGAGCAGGTTCTGCTAATGGCCAGGGAGTTCAGCTGACTTAGGATGGAGACCAGAAGCCTCACAACATTGACCTCAATAATAATGATGATAACTTCAGTGCATTGTACTTTCCCAGGGTCCTCTTACCCTGCTGTCTCTTCCCACCCAGTGTCCTGTGGTCTGTCCCTGTTCTGTGGACCTCTCCCCTAGTCCCTCAGCCTGAGGCACTACACCTGCAGGAGAGAACGGGGTAGTGCTCCTTCACCCACACAGCACAGCTGCATTTCCAGTAAGATCTTCTGAAGGTACCATCGTGTCGTCCCAAAGGGACACCCTCCTCTGAGCTGTTCCCAGAGGCCACTCGGAAGGCAGAATCATGACAGTGTAAGTGTTGAGGTAAGGGGATCCCTGCAATCATGTTTATAAAAGAGAACACTCATATGTCGTTTTCATCCTGTGAGGAGGGTTAGTTTTGATTTAATGATTTTAGAAGCGTGAACTATTAGAATCAGAAAACTTTAAAATCTTGTCCACTTTCCTCATTTGTTGAATGAGATGGAGATTGCCAGAGGAGGTAGTTGTGTCTCAGCAGAAACTTCTCTGTTCAGAAGGGCACCTTCTTTGACCTTCTGTAGGACTCAGCACTTTGGGCTTCAAATGAAAACTCTCAATTCTGAGATTTCCAAAACAGTTTCACACGTAGTATGGGGGTATAAGTGCCCCTCCCCCAGGTATGTTCATTGCATTAGTGCAAATCCATTTTGTAGAATGTTGGGTTTTGTTGTAGCATTTTCATATTTGCATATGACATACTTGGATCCTACCTGTTCCCCCATTACCTTCCCTTATTTTCCCCTCCTCTCTCCACCGATCTCTTTCACCTTGTAAAAAGTATCTATTAATGATGCCTGAAAATATAATCTGATAAAAGTCATCTACATGGTCCTCCCACGGAGAAAGCAATTGGCTCAATCATTCACAGACTGCTCACGAAGTTTGCAATCGATGCTGCAACCTTGTCCAGATGGCAAAATTACTGGGCTATCAGCCTACCTGTCTCTGTCGTTCAGTCTGATGGCAGAAAATGTCAGTCGTTCAGTCCGCATCGCCTCAGGCAGGCGTCGGTGTATGTTGGTCCTTGTGTGTGGATCCGAGGCCGGGGTCCTCCGCTTTTCGATAATGAATCAAGACTGGAAGCGCTCAGCTGAGCTGCAGGAATGTGCAAGGAGCTGTAGAAAAGCTGCCGCCACCCCACTCCACGGGAAGTAAAGAGGTGGCAGCAGATGACAGCCTTGAGTCACAGGGCTCAGTTTTGCATCGTCCGGGATTTTCCCTTCCTTCTAACCGTGTGGAGGAGAAACCTGGCTGCTACTTGCTGAGCGATGACCCTGTCTCAGAAGGAGTCTCCAGGTCCCTTTGGCTGTTAATTATGAATAGCCGGCAGCACTTTAATCTAATTATGACTCTCTCCTGCGACTGCATGATAAGACATTCCTAGGCCCAGTTTCTCAGTTTTCCTTCCCCCAGGCTTCTCCATCTCAACTCTCCTTCAGAAGTTACGCTCAAAAAGCTTAGTAACAATTGGAATCTAACTACATTTTAACATAACACTTACATTCATGCTTCTGTTCACGCTGTAAAAGGTAATCTTTGAATGGTTTAAGCATCTGGATTCCATTAGAGCAAAGTATAGCACTTGAAATGGAAGAGACTTTTTACATTTGTGTGGAATTCAGGCAGCTGCCTGAGCCACCCTTGGGTCTACTTGTTTCAAAGAGATTTGCAACAGGCTTAAGTCAGAAATGATAAAATTGTCAAAAAACTTTGGAATTCCTTTTGGAAGACAGCTAAAAAAATAAAACCTAACCAAACCTCCAAAAGGAAAAAGGAAGAGATTTCTGCTTGCAAAGTTTTAATAATACAGTTTATTGGGTCAAATACTGAAATTCCAAGTAGTGTCTGCTGTGCATATCCAAGAAATATTTCCACTGTGTTCCTCTCAAATATAACATCAGCTTTACAGTCCTGCAGATTACAAATCACATGCTTTTTTATTTTGGGGCTAGGGATATTAGATTTTTCTTCCATTTGTTCTATTTTATTTAAATAGTCTAAAATTTTGTGGTTTGGTCATTAAAATCCAGTTGCAGTGAGGGGCTAAATCTTTATGTTCTCCAGCTGTGTTCCTACCACATACACACAACCAGATGACCATGTTTACATCAGCCGGGGTGAAGATTTCCCATGGCCCACCCCAGCAGCATGCAGAGTTGTGGGTGCCTACGTAGAAACCAGAAAAACCAGGGGAGTGGGGCTGACCCTGATGTGAAATAGTTATCTAGGGAAAGTGATGCTGGCCTAATTGCTGGGCTCAACCCATCCAGTTTAGAAGGGGCACAATGGGCAAATTAAAAAGTTGTTATTCTCATAGGGAAAGAGAAGAACAAAAGGATTGCTACAGTCACAAAAATGGTAAAGGAAGAGAAGAAAGATTTTCCTTCATGTAGGTATTCTTACATAAAAGCACATTTGACATGGCGAATTATTTGCAAAAATAAAAAATTCCTAAAATTTATATAGAATATAAAGGTCCCCAAGTAACTAAAACAACCTTGAAAAAAGTGCCATTTTTTTTTATTCATGAACTTATTAGGAAGCTACAGTAATCCAAACAGTGTGGTACTAGCATAAACACAGGTAAACCAATGAAGTAGAAAAGAGAAACCAGGCCCAGCTCAGTGGCAGAGTGCTTCCTACCATGAGGCTCTGGATTTGATTCCCACCACCACAAAAAAGAAAAAATAAAGAATAGACAGCCCATAAATAATCTCTCAAATATTTAAATGATTTTTGACAGGTGTGCCACGAACATTTGAAAGGACAGTCTCTTCAACAAATTGTGTTTGGTAAACAGGATGTCTACTTGCAAAAGAAAGAAGTTGTACCCTTACCTTACATAATATACAAAAACTGATGCAAAATGGACTAAAGATATAAATGTAAAAGCTATAAAAGTCTCAGAAGAAAACATAAGGGGAAGCTTTATGAAACCATAGGAAACAAAGAAAAAGTAGACAATTAGACTACATCAAAATTTAAAACTTGTATATCAAAGAATACTGTAAACAAATCAAAAAGACAAGCCATCAAATGGCAGAAAGTATTTCCAAATTATATGCTTTATCAAAGAGGTGAGTATCCGTTATACATAAAGAACTTCTACACCAATAACCATCAAAAAAAAAAATCTGAGTAAAGAATAGGTGAAGGCTGGAATTGATATTTCTCCAAAAGATAAGTGAATGACCAATAAACACATGAAAACGTACTCAACATGGGTAATCGTTATCATCATGCAAATCAAAATCCCAATAATGTATCACTTCACAATCATTAGAATGGCCATTGGGTGATAACAAATGCTGGGAAGAATGTGGAGAAATCGAAACTTTTATACACTGCTGATTTGAATACAAAATGCTACAATGGCTCTTTTTAAAAAAATAGTAGTTCCTTACAATGCAAAACACAAGGTTACTGTATGACCCAGCAATTCCACTTACAGGTAAATACTCAAAAGATCCAAGGCAAGGTGTTAAATATTTGTGTCTCCATGTTCATAGCAACACTGTGCACAATAACAGGCAGAAGCAAACTAAAGTGTCTACCAACAGGTGATTGGACATGCAAAATGTGGCTTCTACATACAATGGTAGATTACTCTGCCTTTTAAAAAAATAAATTCTGACACACGATATAATGTGGGTAAATCTTGGAGACATTAGGCTAAGAGAAATAAGCAATCTCAAGAAGAGAAATGTTGTAAAATTCCACTTATACGAGGTACCCAGAGAAATCAAATTGGGAGACAGACAGTAAAATGGTGGTTACTGAGGGCTGGAGGAAGGAAAGAGTACAGAGTTATTGTTAATGGGTTCAAGTTCTGAGTCTGGGAAGATGAAGATCTGAAGATGGACGTGGAGATGGTTGCACAATGGCATGAATGTACTCAGTGGCACTGAACTGTATGCTGAAGAATGACTGAAATGGCAAGTGTTATATATATTTTATATTGATAAAAAGTATATTGCAATAGTTTTTCGAATGTCTCCAGATATCCTCAGTATGATTAAAACACAGGAGTTGCCTGTGTAAATAAAAGTTAGAAATTCCTTCTTCTTTAATTAATATATAGCTGGTTCCATATGACAGATAACTCCCCGAAATAGTAATTATAATTCAAATTCTTATAAACCATATTTGCCATATTAATAGCAAATTTCTTTTACGTTTTTAAGAAACTACAAAGTAAAAACTTTAGAGGTCTAAATCATTACACTTAACATCTGTTACAAATTTGTTTTTGCACAAAAACTTCTAAACTCAAAAACACCCAGCTCTCAGATTGGCAAACATTTTCTACAAAGAGGCAGAGAATGAATATTTGACCCTGATAATCATGTGGTCTCTATCTCAACTACTAACTGTGCTGTTGTTTCTCACTAAAGAAACAGAAATTGACAATACTATATAAACTAACAGGGTGGCTGTGCTCCAATAAGTGTGATTTTCTTTTTTTTTTTTTTGGTGCTGGGGATCGAACTCAGGACTCTGTGCTTGCTAGGCAAGCACTCTAACCACTGAGCTAAATCACCAGCCAATAAGAGTGATTTTCAAACATGTTCAATGGTGAGCAGGATTTGGTCATAGGTTCTTGATCCTTTGGGTAGAGCAAATAAGCTCTCTGATTCATGGTAGTGAAAAATCTGCCCAAGGAGAGTGATGGCCAAGTAGAGTCAAGAGGTCTAGAATAACAGGAACTGTGACTCAAGCAAAAGTGGTGGAAGAGCAGGCAGGAGAACGGAAGGACGGGCGAGCTCCCAGCAGACACGGCCACACAGAGATGCAGAGGCTGCTTGGTGCCTGGTAGGTGTGGTGAAGCCCTTGCCGGCACCTGCAGCGATCGAGTGCATGGTGAGAAGTGAGTAATGGGACCTGAATATTAAAGGAATATTCAAGAGCAGCAGTCGTGGCCCCTTTTCCATAGAGTGACAGGATCTAAGACCCCTGTGGATGCCTGAAACCTTCAACAGTACCAAGCTATATATAGTGTGGTTTTTTCCTTATGTATACATTACTGTAAGGTTTAATTTATAAATTAGGCAAAGCAAGAGATTAAATACAATGACTAATAATAAACTAGAATAACAATATACAGTTGTAAAAGTTATTCAAAGCTTATGAGTTGTTTATTTCTAGAATTTTCCACTGAATATTTTTGGACCGTGGTTGACCGTGGATAACTAAACCCATGGAAAGCAAAACCAAGGATAAGGGCGAGTATTGCTCATGTGACGGCCTTCTGCCCACTGGAGACCAAGGCCAGGAGATGTGGAAGAGGTGGGGGTAGACAGCATGTTTTGAATTAGCACTTTAACAGAATTGTTGCATTTTGAACTTATGTAGTAAGTAGTTTTGAGAAACCAATGCCCAACAATCTCCTCACTGAGAAGAGTCCTTGTCCACCGTTAAATACTGATCTGTTGAAGGTAAATATTAATTCTTAATTCAAACAATTTCTGTTTTTGCCTGAAGGCCTCCTAGTAACATAGACTATGTTTCAACATCCTAGTAAAGAGAGTATGTCTGTGATATACTTGAGCCTGACTATAACATGTGACAAGTAAATGACAACAAGTGCCCTGAGAGATACTTTGGTGACTTCTTTCAGCCTCAAATTCACTAATTTTCAAACCCTTGACTAACTGTCTGCTTGTCGTTGCCCGACTTGGGTGTGGAGTTGAGGAGAGGAAGATGTAGAAGCATAAACTAAGGTGAATTTTCCAGCCACCGTGGGGTGGGAGGAAAGGAAAGGAGTAGAGATTCCCAGCACAGGACAGGTTTCACCACCTCAGACCAGATGTGCACTGTCCCTGACCAGATATGCACAGTCCCATACCGAATGTGCATCATCTGTGACCAGATGTACACTGTGGCAATGGTAGAAAGATGCGGGACTACCTTCACCTTCTGGGGTATTCAGCGCCCGTGGCAAGGTTCCAAGCAGTGTCTGCTGTGATAACTGGATGAAGAAATGGAACTTTCCTGCCTTGAAGCTACAAGCTTAAAGACATCCACCCTGAACTCAGGAGACCTCTGGTGGGTCACAGAATTTGTGTCATCAACGTTAATCTCAAGAGTACCAGGACAGGACTGCAGTTTTGGTCCTAAATCACTTGGCCCTCTATGCTGTGACTCCTGGTGCTTAAAAAGAAAAAAAAAAAGGATGTGGAAAGAAAAGCTTCCTTACTTCTCTGTTCATTGTTTGGACGCTCCACAGTTGGAGCCTGGGCTGATGACAAAGGATGCCACCAACGTCAGGAAGACTTCCAAGCATGTCTGCTGTCTCAGGGTGCCATGCTGTGATCGCCACTGAAGAGAGTCATTGTTCATTTAACAAGGAACTTGAAAGAAAGAGAGGATGTCCGTGCCCACAGGGTTTGGAGAGCAGGCACAGGGCACAGTGTGGGGGGAGGCGACGGAAAGTCCAACAGGCAGTGACCGGCCGGTGCCATCCCAAGGCCACGGCAGGATGGGGCACACGTGACTGGGTGCCAGCAGCCGCATCAAAATGTTGCCAGTGTTATTTCCTTAATCCTCTACATCCTGTGACATGGTTTTCATGAGAGCAGATCATCCGCTATCCCGGCCCGTTTCCTTCTCAACAACCTTGGGGCGGTCACAGAGGCTCACTACGATCTTCACTTCTTGTGCAAGCGGGAACTCGGATATACACGCTTAGTAAGGACAAGACAGAAAAGCTTCCTCGCGATCCTGAGACTTCTGCGCTTTGCAAAGAAAGCAGCCAGAGTGGCCTGAAGGTGAATTTGTGACATGGACTCTGCTGGGAGGGGCAGGTACAGAAGACGAATGAAAGACCACATTTCAAAGGTGTTTGAGAAGGACTACAATCCGTGTCTGAAATCAGAATTGCATATTCCCAGTTCATTCAAATACCCATGAAGCCCCACTTTGGGCCCTTCGCTGACCCTAACCACACAAAAAGAAAAGAAATCGTGGCTCCTACTCATGACGAGTCACAGTCCCTGACAGAAGACAGGGCATGCACTGGGAGCCATTGTACAGGAAAGCGCAAGGACCTCCACGGAGGGTCCTCCAGTAAAGACCACCACAACCAACAGAACAACTCAATATCGGTGCCATATAGACTGAGTCACAGTTTCCGAACCCACAATTATTGCCTTCTTGATGAAAAAAGCTCTAAATTCTGGCTCATCTCCACAGAAGCATATTCACTTATTTAAGGAATATAGTCCCCCTCACTTTGTACTCTAACTTGAAACTCCAGCCTTGAATATGAAGTTATGAAAAGAATCAGATTCATGATTCGAGTTTGGGAAAGTGGAATATAAAAATTTTACTTGAAATGTGATAAATGGGAAATGTAGCCACATATTTATGATGCCCTCGTGGCTTGGGCTGACTGTGTGCTTTCTAGCTCAACTGCGTGGCTATCCTACGGTAGGCCAGTAAACTTAAGGTGGTGTTCTCAACTCAGAAAAATGCACAGACACATCTCTGATGGAGTTTTTGGCAAATCGCATGATTGCTTTCCCTGATATTCAGCAGATGCCTATAACCCACATGGTGAACAGAGACATTCAGTCAATCGCTCCCCACAACGTTAAATTGAAACTGACCTGGGGACACAGGCATACTATTTAATAGAAACAAAGAATTATAAATGGCGTTACTCCAGAATTTATTACTGTTCAGACTGTCTCAAGTCTTTTAGTAGCATGTATTCCACTCACCCAATCAATGCGTATCTATTGTCAAATTCTCTCTTGCGTTTTGGCACACCAGGCCAGTGGGATATTCCATGTGAACTTGATTTAGAAGAGATACAGCAGTGGATGAGCCCTGTGGCTTTAGATGTTAGTGAAAAGAGAGTTGATTTATAATGTCATTTCTGTTTATAGTGATTCATTTTCTGTTAGGACCACAGCATTTTCTTCAAGTAGGAAGATTTCTCGTGATGCTGTCTCTCTGCTGTCTTCTCGTCCCTGCCAAATCCCCCACTCCTTCCCTACTGTTTTCTTCCCCTCTGCAGCTCACACATCTTACATGAACAAGGCTTTCCTAAAAACTAACAGAAACTCTGAAGACAAGAGTTACAATTGGGAACATCCATCTTCATCTTTACCAGTGATTCCAAAACTCCTTTGTGATTAATTTCTGGGGAAAAAAGGACAGAATGTAAAACACAGCAGGACAGAGAACTCTCCCTTAGACTTCTGTTTTCTAATAGCCTTATACGATTAATAGGAACTGTGGCGAGAAATGCCCTTGCTTGTTTTTTAAGTTTTGAGTTTGTGGTATTATTAACAAGACATAGCCACCTGCTGTTTCAATGTGCAAAATTGTTCTCCATCATATTCTTCAAATTATACTTGAATAATACCACGTTTGTCTTAGTAATCATAAAGTATTTGGGACACATCTCAAAAGTAGCTTTTAAGAGGAGATATTTAATTTGTATGTTTTTATATTCCACAGTATTTCAGAATCTGCTCATATCAAAGATGATGTCGATTGCCTAAAACTAAACAAGCAGACTACAACCTACAAGATATCTCATTATGATCCTTGATCAAGAAGGCATCTCAGACACATTTTCTGAGTTTTAAAAATGGTGTCAAGTGTAACATAAATACTAAGGTGGTAAGGAGTTAATAAACATAGATCAGCTGAAGAGCTACAATCCATTCATTTGTATTTTCTTATCTATTTTAGGACCATAGAACATGATAGAAATGACAAATGTGGAATCCACATCCTTAAATGACCTGGCCTTGCTAAAACAAGGAGAACTCTACCCGACAGCAGAGTACAGAGCTAATCCAGAGAGCAGGTGGCATTCTGATGTGATTGGTACGCTTCTCTTCCACCACCAGCAGATGATGAGAGGTCACATAGTATGTCAGTCAGTCTCCATCACGGAGGATCCAACCTACACACAGGAAAGGCTTGTTCTGTCTCAAGTTGTGGAGGTCTCAGGCATGATGGGTTGACTCCACTGCTCTTGGGCCTGTTGTGAGGCTGCATGTCACGGGAGGGAGCACATGGTAGAGAGAAAGGCCTCTCAACTCACAATGCAAACAAGAGGGGGAAGAAGAGGAAGAGACCAGGCCCCCACAATCCCCTGCAAGGACGTGGCCCCTGGGACAGGAAGACCCCCTCTAGATGCCCCTTTTCAAAGTTTCTACCACCTCCCGATGTGACCAAGCTGGGGGCCAAGTTCTGAACATGTAAGCTTTGGGGGATTCAGGTGCACACTAGAGCACGAAGTGACTCTGGACTCTCACATGCTCGTGGATCCACAATAGGACCAAATGAGACTTACGTATCTTAGATTGTCCAGACTATATGACCTGAATGGTGGACGTGTTTTTACCAGTAATGTGCTAAAGGCGCAGTGGTCAGTGATGCTGCCAGATGGTTGTAAATATATTCTTTAGAGTCTTTGGGGGATTTTAAACATTTTAACTCCAAAGGTGAATCAATTCATTTTGGAAAAAAAAAAAAAATCCCGTGTCCTCCCCAGGAATCCCATGGCGTCATTCCAGTAAGTGCGGCTCAGAGGCGGGTGGACAGAGTCGGCTCACAGGGTGCCTCTCGCCGCTGCTCCAGTTTCCTAACTGAGTTTGAGACCCAAGGCCACTCAGAAAAGCACTTGAAAGCTTGCCAAATCCAGTGCACTTAGACCGTTAGCCAGCACTTGCAGAGTTTGGAAGCAATGGATAGTGACAACATATCTCAATTTGAAAAAGGTATGCTCCATTGTTAGTGCACAAGTCTTGATTTTGGACCGAAAATAACTTTACCTTATGTCTAAATGTGTTAAAAAGTAGCTAAGAAAAAATGTTTGTGATAGGCCAGAAAGGCAAGGGTGGAAAAGAGCAGAGTTTCCATTTTTTGCTTTAACTGCTTTTTTCTCTTCACAAGCTTTGAGAAGAAGGAAAGAAGGACGAAATTGTTTGAAGGAAAAAGAAAGCAAAGAAACAAACAGAATGAAGAGGTAATTGTACACTATAATTTGCTAACAAAGAATTTCGTAGGTTGCCAACCTGTGTAAATTATGCACAATTGGGAAAAGACCTCCAAGCAGAGGGAAATATAATTGCTTCATCTACTTTTTTCTTCATTGGTATTTCTAACACTAACTCTTTTGTGCGAGTGAGTTACACAGAAAGACATTCGTTCCACAGATAGCCTTTGAAACACACCATTGTGGGACCTCTGGACAAACTGTCACCTGTGTGCTTGGAGCCCTCTCGTGTCCACGGGGGTCTCCAAGCATGCGCATTTCCGAACTCTTCTCAAATGGTGAATAACGGTCTTCTCTCTTCACCCTGTGGCAATAGCAGGGAGATGACAGAGCTCCCCGGGTCCTCTACAGCTGAGACGTAAGCTGGCAATGCTGAGCCCGCTTCCTCTGCCAGCGTCCATCGAGCGTCCCTGTTCTTCGAGAGGCGGCACACCCTTCCACTGACGTCAGGAACCAGCAAGCCGGGTCGTCGAATTGGCACCCAGAAGATAGAGTTCGGCAGTTCTGCCACGAAGCCGGCCGCGGGACTGACTCCTGGCTGCTTTGCCAAAGCCGGGGTCTTCCCCTGTAATTTGAACAGAAATTGGAGATTCCTCAAAAGCTGCCAGAAATTATGTAGAAGTTTTTCTTCCGACCCACTTGGCACATCTAACCAGAGTTGTCTCTGCCCACGCTGATTCCTTCTTCTCAGCCTCCTTCGTCTGCGTCTTCCCACGCCGGACCCTTAAGCGGTGCAAGAACTTGGGCCGTCGTCCGGCGCCTCGCCTCTTGTGGCACTGGGCCCTGCAAAATCCCGAGCGCAGCTGTTACGGGAGATGCCGCCTGTGTGCTCATGAATTTGAAAGCTTGGTACCATTTGTGCTTCTCTGAGCGCCAGATCTTCCTACTCGGCGTCTGGCTTTAGATGTTTCCTAAGAGCTTCAAGCTCACGATGAACAAAAGTGAACTTGTCCCCAATCTACCCGCCCGTGTTTTTAATCAAAACAAATGACACAACTTACAATTGTGAGCATGCTTTTGAATTTTCCTCTCTTCTTGGTACGCATCAATCACCAAGCCGATAAATCCTGCCTCTGAAATCCCTCTGACATGTATTCCCCTCTTCTGATTTAATCATCAGTCCATCATAGAAATTAATGCAACATATATACATATATATTCATTTCCTCCATTTGACCTTTTTAAAATGCATATCTGATCAAAACATACCTCAGCTTTAAACATTCTGATGACTTTTATGATACATTTTCAAATTTTTATTATGGCCTCAAAACCCGGCATAATCAGGTCCCTGCTTATGCCTCCATTCTCTTTCTCGCCTCTGACCCCACACTCCTCTGGTCAAATATGTCACCCCTTTACCTCCCTTCCTGCTTTGGGGCCTTCATCCACCTGCTTCTACCCAGCATGCTCTCTCTCAGCAGTTAACTAGCTAATTAGTAATACAAATGAGCATTTTAAAACTGTAAACATCTTTTTTGTTAAAGTGTAGGTAAAAATATTCTATCTATGTGTCCTTTAGCTGAGCCATAATTAAAAGGAAAACAATTAAGCAAAGACTGCAGCAGAGAGAGGAAGCCGCCTGCACTCGCCTGTGACTGCTGTACCAACAGTGTGCTCTGGAAGCTCTGGCTTTGAGTTGATAAAGAAACTAAAATTGAGTGAGGACTTTCAATTGACTGACTAGTCAAGGTGAATCCAGGGCCCCTAAAGTTGAAATCTACCTAACTCTTGTTTCATATCCCATGTGGCAAGCTTCTCTGTAATTTCTTTTGGTCTGAGTTAAAGAGATATTGAATCTCCTAAGGTCACATTGCTTTTTACTAAGTAAGGTTGTCACAAACACCTTAGCTTCTACTTTAAACTCTCAGAAGCTTAAAATTCTTCAATGCTCTCAGGAGTGGGAAATTCCTTGATGTTTGGAGTGTCGAGTCCTGGGAAGGGGGGATGTGAATATGTCTGTTGCTCTTCTCTGTCTTGTTAAACTACATCCTAACCTTCGTGTTTCCTTTGTCCTCCAGTCGTAAAAATTACTTGTGAAAATTCCTAATTGAGGAGAAACTGCCTAATGTGCTTCTTTCTGAAGTGCTTGGGATTTACTGTTGACCAATGACCTTGACTAGTTTCTCACTCACACACAAGTCAAAGTTATTGTTTTCATGCTTTGTAACCATTTAAGTCTGCATACATGTGATTCTACACACAAATTTAGGAAAAATTAGATTCCCGAATGGGATAACATGGTTGAAAATACTGAATTCCATTCACATTTTCATTGTGGCTGTATCCTCATTAGTAATTTAGACAAGCAGTAGACGTGGGAAGGGTTTTCAGATCACTATTAACCTAGTCACTTTCCTTGGTTTAAAAAATGTTTCTCATTTGATGCATCTGTCTTCTGGCTTCAAAGACTCAATGATGCTTTTGAAAGTACATAAAAATAAAATAACTTTGGCACACATGTAACAAAAGCTGTTTATTTTCTATCAGTAATAAAGTTTAGAATAAACAACCTAATGAAATGCAGGACCAGAAATACTCATTGTCTTTGGAAAGTAATTACAATATAATTCTCATGCCATATCAATAATTAGTAGAAACAGAACTGGCAAATAGCATATATTTACTTATAAGGAAGTTTGAGATTTCAAAAGAAGGTTCAGAATAAAAATTTAGAAATCTCAAATACAAGATATTTTCAAATTTGGAGTTTATTTCAGTATTACAGATAAAGAGTGTTAGAAATTAAAGTGTGGATTTCATTATGATTATTTTTGAAATGATTTCACTGGAATCTAGGATGAACTTCTTTTTAGCAGTTTAGGTCTTTTAAACAACATATTACATTAGTCGTGACATAAATACAATCATTTGTATCTTTTAACTCTTTTTGTATTACTTAGAGGCACTTTTATATCTGCAAAGAGCCAGTGGTTGTCAGAGCACTTTTAATTATGCTTTACTAAATGGATATACCTATTACATCGATCTATGTCTCAAAATTATGCGTGATGTTATATAAAATTATCAGATTTTTAGTAAAATTATAACTCTTCCATAAAATTTAATTGCAAATAATGTTTTAAAATGTTACCCAAAGATATGGAAGACCAGGCATTTTTAGATACCATTTTTTTATTTTCCCTTTTTTTTGGGGGGGTGGTGAATGAAGGGACATGCAAAATTTACTGCTAATAATAATCTCTACCATTTATTTGTGTAACAGATATCATATAATTCTCACAACAAACCTGTAAGGTAACTATAACTATAATCATCTCTGTTTGTGTGCAGCGAAGGTGGGAGACAGGCAGTTTGTAGTTAGATGATGCCTCAGGGTGGCACAACCGCAGGAGACAGAGCCAGGATTCAAGCCAGGTTCCTTGTGCTCCTGGAACCACGCACTCTTAATCACTCTGCTGTACCCCTTTCAAATTGTGGGTACTTTCAGACCTACTATGTGCATTTTTTATTATGTTGATGTCTGTATAAAGACAATAATATAACGAAATGCACACTTATGAATATTACTACTAAGGTGACTTTTTCTACAAGGAATCCAGCAGCATCCGATGAGAAGTACCATCTGCAGGCAGCATGTTTCCCTCTAAGGTAGATGCCCAAGTGGGCAACTCTCCCACAGCCAATTACCCAGGAGCTTGTTGGGCCCCTTCTGTTTGTTTTTAGAACTCATGACTGAGGGGCACAAGAGTGCATGAAAATCAGAAATGAATAGTAAATCTTGCACTGAATTTTAAATCAGTGGATTAAAATTGAGGGGAGGATCATCACGTTAGGGGGACGTCTCTGAGCCATGTCAGTTCTCTACACCACCTGCTATGAGGCTGAAGTGACGAACGCTTAGAGTTTGTATCCGTCGCGCTTACTTCTTCTAGAAATTGACTCCCTCATCCCGTGCCTCAGAATTGAGGTTGAAACAGGAAATCCCATGTCAGGAAAAATGCTTCCAACCACTGGCCAGAATTGGTTGGTCCAGAAATTACATCTAGAATAATAACAAGTCCTTTGCCCAAGAATCTGAGCTGTGAGACTAGCAGATAGGAAGGCTGAACATTGCTGGAGGTGAGGTGGACTGATGGCTGGACTCTGGAAGGAACAGATGCCTGGAGTTCATTTGCTTCTCTGATTCCATGACAGATTTAATCCTACCAATAAATTCCTCTCCTTGACTTAAGCTGGCCAAATTTGTTTCTTGCCACATGCAACCAAAATATTCCAATAAATATAGAACTAGTCATTTCCAGAAACAGATGGTACAGACCACTTAAAATGTTGACATTACATAGAGCAAGTTTAGAAGATCTTTTTGCAGGTGAGTTCGATTTGGAAGCAGCCACGTATACAGGGGAGGTTATTTACTGCCCATATGAAGGGCATGGTGGGGCACCGAGAGAACAGTACTAGCCAGAGCTATGCAGAGCCTCAGCCCAGGTGGGACATGTCTCTAATTTTGTGCAGAAAAACTTAGATTTTATTTTTTTTTCCATTGGAATGAAAAGAGCATAGATTTAAAAACAGAATAGCACAGTCCTAAATTCCTTTTATTAGAGGATTGATTAAATAAATTATGGTACATCTATCAAAAAATATGGCAGATCCATATATATCAACAGCAAAAATATTTAAATAAATACATCAAGGTTAGATCAGCATGTAGGTGGGCATCTTGCATCTCATAGAACTAATATCTCTGGAAGAATACTAAGAAAAATATAAATAATGGCTACCCACTGGTATATAATGGGTTGTAAGAAGTGAAAAAAGTAACATTTTCCCTTTAACCTCTTTCTAAATTGTTTTAACACTATGAAAATATCTTACCTCATAATTTAAAAGATGAAAATAGAATCACTAGGAATCTCTTTTAGCTTTACCATTTACCAGCTGTATGCCTCAATAACCTTCGTAAACTTTAGTTACTCTATAAAATACTGATAATCATACTGCCTGGTCTATTTGGCTCTAACCTGAAGTCCATAATCCTTAAACCTCTAGACTTGGCATTAGTAGGAGAATGGCCCATCCACTGACCAATGAGAGACATGGGCAAAAATCTATTTATGCAGATCTGTGTTTCCTCCAGGGAACACCTGAGTTTTAAACGGACCTGCAAACCAAAAGGTCCTAAATGTGTTCAGTAGACTAGAAACCCTGAGAGGGCTGCCTGTTATTCATCTTTGTATTCCTAGGTCAATGGCACACTTAGCCATTAAAGAATATGTTGAAAGCATGAATAAGTAAATGAATACAATGAAATCTTATGTGTGAAAACACTTTATAAACTACAGGTATTGTGCGGATATTATTACTCTTTTGTATTTCCCAGGAAACTCAGTATACTGAATACTCCCTATTAAAATTCACTTGTCCCTTTTTACTGTTTAAATGTAAATTGTCCCCCAAAGACTCTGGGTGTGGTTCCCATGTGTGCAGCAATGCTCAGGGTGGGGGCCCATATAGGCGATTGGATCGCAGGGTGGTAATGTCACTGATACGTCAATCCATCGTGAGTTCGTAGCCAAGGGGGGTGGTAGGAGGCAGGGCCTGGTAGGGGAAGCAGGTCACAGCAGTGTGCCTTTGAAGTGTAGGTCTTGGCCCTACCCCTTCCTCTCTGGCTTTTTCCGTTGGCCTCTGCTGCCTGGCCACCATGAGTTGAGCAGCTTCCCTCTGCCATCCCCTTCCACCGTGATGTTCCACTTACCACAGACTTAAAGCAGTAAAGGTGACTGACCAAAGATGGAAACCTCAGAAACTGTGAATCGAAATAAACCTTTCCTCCTCTTAGGCCAGTGATGGCAAAACTTTTAGAGACTGGGTTCCCAAACTGCAACCCAAAACTCAATTATTTATTATGAAATGCCAGCAGTGCAATTAAACCTGAATGATCAGCTGCTGAGGTGATGCTGGGGCTCTTGGCTCGCGTGCTGACAGAGAGGGTCCTGTGTGGCCCCTGAGGCATGTGTGCCGTAGGTTCACCACCACTCACTTAGACTGAGCACATTGGGTATTTTGTCATCACATAGGAAAGCTGACCAACACAACCCTTGACTTTCACAGGAATCAGGTGAAGTATGTTTTCTTTATTTATCTTGAGTTTGGTGATAAGAAACAGGGCCTCAGGACAGCTTCCCCCCGTCCTGTCCTTTGTGGCATATGCCAGGAACTGCATATGGGCACACTAATCAGTAGCAAGAATAGCCCAAGTAAATGATGATCTTTAGTTTTGAGATTTGCACCACTGAGTCCCAGGTTGTGACTAGGTGATTAAGATCAACTGTGTATCATTTGGCTGCAAAACTCCACCTCTGAGAAGGTGCCCACTAGGTTGCAATCCCCCATCTCCTGCATAAATTCCTCCTGTGTCACCTTCCCTGCAGGACTGTCCTTAGGATCTTCTAGTCCACCACCTTCTGGCCAGCTAGCTCGTTGCAGTGAGGGTCTTTCTCCACCCCGACCTCAGCTCTCGAAGCATTGGCTTCCGTGGTAGGGTGAGCAGACAGTGTCTGTGCTGCAGCAAGGTCAAAGACTTTCCCACTCTTGTGAACTGAATTGCCTGAAATAAAACCGTACTTCTGGAAGGTGCTGCTAGGCAGCCCTATGCTTTGAACCATATCTGAACCTATGAGGAACCAGCAGAAGAAACTAAAGGGTGCATCAAATAAATGACTTTATCTACTAAGTAATATTCATATCAAAACTTAATCTAAACTCAAAATCCACTGCACTGGCGGGGAAATGCATGGAAGGAGATATTCTCTCTGCCCAGCACAGGTCTTAACTGGGATTAACAAGGGAAAAGCAACCACAAGTTCATTGATATGGACATTTCATCCTGTGTGGGAAGTAGCTGGGGGTGAGTAACTTTCCTGAGTAGATCTCAGCGAGGCGGCTCAAAGACCTTCAGCCACTGACATACAGAAGACGGAGTGCTGAAAAAGCTCCTTAAATACAGATGAGGTTTGCCTTGCTGATCTGCGTCTGTGCAGTTGCCATTAATAATACTCTAATGATCTGGACTTGGCCTTCTCTTCTTGGTGCTAAGAAGAGAAAGACACACAAAGAGCGTCCTTTACATATGCAAGTTTTCCTTGAAAAGGTAAATTCTACCCTTGTTTTCAGAGCTTCTCCCTTCTCTTGTGTCCCCCATTTGCCAAAATAATCAGTTCAAAATAGCTGCTCTGTAAAAAGATATGTGGATGATGGTAACCAGCATCAAATATCAAAAGTAATGAGTTTCAGTGTTTTAGTTACTTTTCTCATTGCTAAAACAAATACCCAACACCCAAAGTTAAAGGACAAAAGGTTTATTTCATCTCAGTTTGTAGAGGTTTCAGTCCATAGTCAGCTGCACAGTGGCATGGCAGAGGGGCTCACAAAGGAGAAAAGGTTCATGATGTGGCAAGCAGAAGATTGCTTCTAACCCCTTCCATCTCCAAGCAACAAGCAGCAGAAGCAGCAGCAAGCTTGCCCTCTTGCTCTCCCTTCATATTCATCCAGGCTGTAAACCTATTGATTGGTGCCACCCACACCTGGGGTGGGGCTTCCATTATCCACACTCTTAATCCCAGCATTGCATCTTTAATCCACATTGACACACACTAGTCCAGCCAATTTCAAAACTCCCCACCTCTGACTGCAAGAGGCTTTGAAGAGACAGCTGGGTTCAAGCTGTGACACACAGCCCTTTAAACCTGAAAGCTTTCTTTCAACCATTAAAAATAACACACTCACAGGTACATTATGTTTCAAAATAACTTCTTTCCACATATGCTCAAATGATGCATATTTAGTTGGTTGGTTTGTTTGTTGATATGCTCTATCCAAGGTCCTGCTACTGAAATCCCAAGGTGGTGGTCAGCACTTCCGGTAAGGATCAGTGCTAGTGAGGATAGCATCCCGGGCAAGAGGTCCTCTCCGCCAAAGTGCTGAGAGGGCTGACCTTAAAGTGTCCAGGGAAAAGATGCTGGAGAGAGGTAACAACTCTGCACAAGGACTTTGAGAAATGACTGCAAAATAACAACAACGGAAAAAATGAAAAATTAAGCTGATCCAGTTTTAAAAATGTAAGTTGCCTTTCTATCCTCTCCCTGTATGATTTTCTCCAAGTGCTTTGTAGTCTGTGCTATTGTCCCTGGGAATGTTGAGAGATGGAAGGGGTTAGAAGCAATCTCAAGACGATCATTCTGCCAAATAGATCTTAGTTTTAGCCAGCTTGGGGAAGGGTTGAAGCGCTTAAAAAGGAGGCAGGTGCTACCCTGAGGGTAACTGCACCTCCAGAATAGGAGAGGTTGGCAAGTTCTTCCATTGGCATTAAATCAAGCCAGCCCTGATTCCTGGTCTGCTTCTCAACTTTCTGGCTGCTTGGACCAGTAACATCTATTTGTACCCCTGAGGGCCCAGAGAGCCTTTCCTACGGGTACACAGTGATGGATGGGTGAAGGGAGACAATTCCTAGATCCCAAATTCCACTTGTTTATCATTTCTTAAGACTAATGTGTCTGAGAACTTGCCTGTGTTTGTAATATCAGGCAGATTCTCTTATTCCCAGGATCCCTTATATTATTATGTTTTTCCCTGGGTTCCAAAGGAAAACAAAACATTCATCCATCTTGAATTATATTGTAGCATATTGTAATATGGTATACAGTCCTCCAGGGTAGGATGTAAGACACATGAATAGTAGTCATTTTTGAAAAGCCTCCTTCACTGATCACTGTAAACTCACATTAGAGGTTCCCATCTTTCCTTGTCTTACATATATTTCTGCCTAGGACAAAACCTATGATTTAGAATTGAGGTCATTTAGTCTTTGTTGAAATATTCTGAATTTAGAATATTTGTAGATTCTATACTAGGATAACAAAAATATTAACTTTTGTTTAAAGATTTCCCTCTTCTTTAGTAGAATTATCATCAAAGGATGCATCACCCAGGGGGATAGATCTGTGAAAGCAGACCAAATACAATCAGTAAGAAATATTGAAGACTTCAGTGTCTAAATTTGTGTGTGTGTGTGTGTGTGCTGGGGATTGAAGTTAGGGCCTTCTGCTTGCAAAGCAAGCATTCTAACCACTGAGGTAAATCCCCAGCCCTTTCAATGCCTAATTTTATGCAGACAGAAAATTCATGACAAGGCACTATGTCTACTCTATCTATGCATCCCTCCCTCCATCCATCCATCCATCTATCCAGCCCCCGATGTATCCATCCATCCATCCATTCACATGTATGTGCACTTACCGTTTCTTACAACAATCTACCCATCTATTTTAGCCATCATTTCTTCCATTTATCTATCTATCTAGGGATTGGAACAATCATGATTTATAAAAAGTATGCTGACAAATTCCTTTCTACTAGAAAATACACCCTCTCCTTTTTCTTTTTCTGTGTTCTCTACAAAAAGGAAAAGAAAAGAGCTTGGTGAATACTCTCCATCACTTCCTGTCTCAATCTGTATCTCAATTACATACAGTGCATGATTTTAAGTAAAAGAGATATTTCATAGAAATGAATATTACATTTTGAAGTAAAAGAAATATTGAATTAGTTAATATTTTACTTTTCATGATCATTTATTTAGATTGTTAAAAGAAACTTTTTTCCAAAATTGCTTTAATTTATAAACTTTCGATCTGCTTATTTATCTTTATTCTATATTTATTAAACTTGGTATACCTTAAAAATAATTATTGATTCTCTTACAAATAACACTCCTAACAAAAATTATCATTAACTTTTTACAAGCCTCAGCCTTCGTAGTGGCCCGATGTCCTCTTCTTTTTGTTGTTAGTTTCTACATCTCCCTGCCCTAATCATATTCATCTTTGTATACACTAAATAACTGGGAGAAGAACATCTCCGTACATTCACTAAGACATACATTTCCAGTAAGGCATTCATTTTATATTTAATATTTATAAAAGCTATATTACACATTTTGTGATCAATTTTGTAGAATTATTTTAAGATAATAATACAATAAGAATTATACAGTATCTTTGGCAAGTACTTCATTTTATGATGAAATATTTTTATGTCAAATGAAATTGTATAAGAGGATTGATAGCTTTGCAAAATTGTACTGGAAAGTATGCCAGCACAATAATCTAAAGTTCATATTTTTAACCCACTTGTAGAATCCAAAGTAATTATATGAATAATTCGTACAATGTGTACTATGTAGCTTTAGTGTGTCAAGGTAAGATGGCTAGTGTTCTGAGTAGGTATTACTTTTCTAGAAATAAAGATGAGTTTGACTAGAGAGATTTTTGTTTTCAGTCCCCTGGTGATGAGCGACCTTTACTTATTTATGTATTTGACAAAGGCCCAAGGTGGTCAGTTGCTCAGCACTAAGGAAAATCTTACATGATTGCACAAGCATGTTGCTCTAGAACTTGGCCTCCTACTGCAGAAAGGCTTATTTCTAAGAGAAATGCACCCACTGAGTCTCCCCTGGACAATTTGTAATATATTATTATGCAGAGTAAAAGCTGGCAATACAAAAGTCTGGTTTGGAAAAAATAGAAAGAAAAATAGAGAATTGGATTAATTTCAATTTTTCTGATTTAACTCGTATTCTGTTATTTCCAAGTATCTGTTTGGAAAGTATGAAATGCCAACATTTTATATAATGATGTCATTGCTATAAAAAACATCTTTAAAATTTTTCCTTTGACTTTTCATTTAGTTAGTTCTGCCATGAGCCGAATAGAGGTTCTTGAATCCGATCCCAAACAAAAAGCAAATTTCCCACCATCTTAAATAAAAATTAAATGTTTTATTTTAACTTGGTTTTTAGTGCCATATTTGAAACTAGAACCAGTTTGTCTAAGCATGATTGATTTTTTTTTGAAAAGTGCCTTTTCCTCTAAGATGAGCCTTTGCATCAAAAGACACTGCAAAGTTTCATAAATATTAAAGTCAGTCAGTCAATCTGTCTTGGACCGGTAGATTGACTTTTGGTGAGTTTGCTTCATAAAGTCCTGCAAATAGCTGGATTGTCTTTAACTGTCACAGACTCATGGAGATGAAAACTCCATCAAGAACCAATGGACAGGTAGTGAAAATATTTGCCATTTTCATGGTATGGTATACTTTATTTGGTAAGATTAAAAAGGGATGAAAGTGTCATCTGAATTCATATTACTGCAGTTTGAATACATATTATTCTAGGCAGTTAATTCATTTAATCTCACCTAATTTTGAAAAGAGGAAAGAAATAAACAGAGAAAGAGAATAAACCCTAAGAAAATGCTTACCTATTCTGGGAGTGAAGATAAGAGAAACTACAGACTTCCCTGGAATTATTCTTTCCCTGGCTGAGGGTTCTACACAAAGAGTGAAGAGCTCCTTGTCTTGTGCTTGTGTCTGAATCTCAGAGAATAACTAGAACTCATGGAGAAAGAAAGAACACAAAGAGTTGAGATATCGGGACCGTGTAAAGTAGAGATAAAGTTGGGCCTGTGACTATGGCTTATGGCGGTTAAAGTAGTCAGAAAGACCCAGAAAGGAAACGACGAATCATTCCATGGTTTCCTACATGAAAAATTTAGCCCCTGCACCACTGGTTATTGGGTTAAGTTCTAGATACACACAGAAGAAGCAGTCTTTGCTTTCTGAGTGCATAATACAGTGCCAGAGATAGACCATCCTGCAGTTTGGAGCTTCGGTACCTCCCATAATACTGTGTGTTAATGGGGTGTCCGTCCACACGTGCTACTGGCGGGGTAGTGGAACTTTTAAGAGATGGAGCCTGGCGGGAGGAAGTTATACCATTGGGAACGTAGCCTTGGGAGATAATGGGATCTTGTCTCCTCCATTTCCACATTCCTGCCGTAATGTGCTGCTTCACGGGAAACCCCAAAGCATTCAGGCTGGTGATGGACCAAAAGCTTCAAATTAGGGGGCAGAAGTAAACCTTGCCTCTTATGAAGTTCATTATACCAGATATCATTGTCAACATCACAGAGAACAAACACCTTCCCCTGAGAAAACCACGGGGGGGCTTCCCAAAGACGATGTGATGTCCTGATTAAGTCCTGGGAGCTGAGTAGAATGTGTTTATGAAAAGACGCAGAAAGAGAAGGGACAAGCAGAGAACCGGGAATCACAAAAGGCGCGATGAGCCTGTGCAAGGGTCCAGAGGGGAGAAGCTGCTGCTGGCGCATTAGCAGCACAGCAGTCTGTGCGTTCGGGCAATGGGGGTGTTTTGAGAGGAACAAGGCAAGATGGAGCAGAAGAATAATATGAGTCATCCAAATTTCCCTTTCAAAAAAATCGCGTCTTGGCTGGGGTGGCCCCACCGTGTACATTTCCATCATGATGATTTAAGGCCAATTTTCTCCCTCTCTTGCCACAGTAAAAATCAAACAAATGGCATTGAGTTTCTATTGAACTATTTTCTTTTGAACTGAAGACACTTGAACCTGGATGAGTAGGTAGTAACCTGAAAGTGTGCCGTCTCCGTGACCCAGAGCAAGTCCTGGCACAGAATAGCTGCAGGCAAGCGCCAAATACAGAGCAGCTCTCTGACGTACACTTCTTGAAACTTCTAAGAGTGACCCACTAGAGAATAGACGTGTCTTGGTCTTTTTCCTGCGGCCGAGA